>JAVJHS010000505.1:0-25262 GCA_032873175.1 Leptopilina drosophilae | reverse complement strand
AAGATTTTTGTTAAAGAAGAAAATTTTTTCTTGATGGTTGAAAATGATTGTTCCATATTTCGCATTCGATAGAAGAATACTTTGCAAAATATTTCAAAAGGATTCAAAGTAATCCTGCCATTTTCGACAAAAATTTTGTATTTTTTATAAAATTCAAGATTTTTTAAAAAAGAAAATGTTTCTCGCCGTAGAAAAAGATTTTTCCATTTTCGTAATCGATAGAAGAAGACTTTGCAAAGTATTTCAAAAGGATTTAAAGAAATCCTGCAATTTTCGACAAAAATTTTGTATTTTCATAAAATTCAACACCAAATATGATAAATTTCAAGATTTTTGATATAAAAGAAAATTTTTTTTGATGTTGAAAAAGATTTTTCCATATTTCGTAATCGATAAAAGAAGACTTTGCAAAATATTTGAAGATGATTTAAAGAAATCCTGCAATTTTCGACAAAAATTTTGTATTTTCATAAAATTCAACACCAAAAATGAGAAATTTCAAGATTTTTGATAAAAGAAAATTTTTTTTTGATGATGAAAAAGATTTTTCCAATTTCGTAATCGACAAAAGAAGACTTTGCAAAATATTTGAAGATGATTTAAAGAAATCCTGCAATTTTCGACAAAAATTTTGTATTTTCTTAAAATTCAACACCAAAAATGAGAAATTTCAAGATATTTTGATAAAAGAAAATTTTTTTTGATGATGAAAAAGATTTTTACAATTTCGTAATCGACAAAAGAAGACTTTGCAAAATTATTTGAAGATGATTTAAAGAAATCCTGCAATTTTCGAATAAAATTTTGTATTTTCATAAAATTCAATACAAAAAATGAGAAATTTCAAGATTTTTGAAAAAAAAGAACATTTTTTCTCGCCGTAGAAAAATATTTTTTCTAATTTCGTAATCGATAGAAGAAGACTTTGCAAAATATTTGAAGATGATTTAAAATAATCCTGCAATTTTCGACAATAAATTTTGTATTTTCATAAAATTCAATACCAAAAATGAGAAATTTTAAGATTTTTCATTAAAGGAAAATTTTTTTTGATGTTTAAAAAAGATTTTTCCAATTTCCGTATTCGATAGTTAGAAGAAGACTTTGCAAAATATTTGAAGATGATTTTAAAAAAATCCTGCAATTTTCGACAAAAATTTTGTATTTTCATAAGATTCAACACTAAAAATGAGAAAATTCAAGATTTTAAAAAAAAGAAAAATTTTTTCTCGCCGTAGAAAATAAGATTTTTCTAATTTCGTAATCGATACAAGAAGACTATGCAAAATATTTAAAGATGATTTAAAAAAATCCTGCAATTTTCGACAATAATTTTGTATTTTCATAAAATTCAATACCAAAAATGAGAAATTTCAAGATTTTTGATAAAAGAAAATTTTTTTTGATGTTGAAAATGATTTTTCCAATTTCGCATTCGATAGAAAAATACTTTGCAAAATATTTCAAAAGGATTCAAAGAAATCCTGCCATTTTCGACAAAAATTTTGTATTTTTATAAAATTCAATACGAGAAATGAGAAAATTCAAGATTTTTTAAAAAATAAAATTTTTATCGCCGTAGAAAAAAGATTTTTCCATTTTCGTTAATCGATAGAAGAAGACTTTGCAATGTATTTCAAAAGGATTTAAAGAAATCCTGCAATTTTCGACAAAAATTTTGTATTTTCATAAAATTCAACACCAAAAATGATAAATTTCAAGATTTTTGATAAAAGAAAATTTTTTTTGATGTTGAAAAAGATTTTTCCAATTTCGTAATCGATAAACGAAGACTTTGCAAAATATTTGAAGATGATTTAAAGAAATCCTGCAATTTTCGACAAAAATTTTGTATTTTCATAAAATTCAACACCAAAAATGAGAAATTTCAAGATTTTTGATAAAAGAAAATTTTTTTTGATGATGAAAAAGATTTTTCCAATTTCGTAATCGAACAACAAGAAGACTTTGCAAAATATTTGAAGATGAATTAAAAAAATCCTGCAATTTTCGATATAAATTTTGTATTTTCATAAAATTCAATACAAAAAATGAGAAATTTCAAGATTTTTGAAAAAAAAGAACATTTTTCTCGCCGTAGAAAAATATTTTTCTAATTTCGTAATCGATAGAAGAAGACTTTGCAAAATTATTTGAAGATGATTTTAAAAAATCCTGCAATTTTCGACAAAAATTTTGGTATTTTCATAAAATTCAATACCAAAAATGAGAAAATTTTTAAAGATTTTTCATAAAGGAAAATTTTTTTTGATGTTAAAAAAGATTTTTCCAATTTCGTATTCGTATAGAAGAAGACTTTGCAAAATATTTGAAGATGATTTAAAAAAATCCTGCAATTTTCGACAAAAATTTTTGTATTTTCATAAAATTCAACACTAAAAATGAGAAAAATTCAAGATTTTTAAAAAAAGAAAAATTTTTCTCGCCGTAGAAAAAGATTTTTCTAATTTCGTAATCGATAGAAGAAGACTTTGCAAAATATTTGAAGATGATTTAAAAAAATCCTGCAATTTTCGACAATAATTTTGTATTTTCATAAAATTCAATACAAAAAATGAGAAATTTCAAGATTTTTGATAAAAGAAAATTTTTTTTGATGTTGAAAAAGATTTTTTCCAATTTCGTAATCGATAAAAGAAGACTTTGCAAAATATTTGAAGATGATTTAAAGAAATCCTGCAATTTTCGACAAAAATTTTGTAATTTTCATAAAATTCAACACCAAAAATGAGAAATTTCAAGATTTTTGATAAAAGAAAATTTTTTTTTGATGATGAAAAAGATTTTTCCAATTTCGTAATCGACAAAAGAAGACTTTGCAAAATATTGAAAGATGAAATTAAAAAAATCCTGCAATTTTCGACAAAAAATTTTGTATTTTCTTAAATATTCAACACTAAAAATGAGAAAATTCAAGATTTTTAAAAATAAGAAAATTTTTCTCGCCGTAGAAAAAGATTTTTCTAATTTCGTAATCGATAGAAGAAGGACTTTGCAAAATATTTGAAGATGATTTAAAAAAATCCTGCAATTTTCGACAAAAAATTTGTATTTTCATAAAATTTCAATACGAAAAATGAGAAATTTCAAGATTTTTGATAAAAAAAAAATTTTTTTTGATGATGAAAAAGATTTTTCCACAATTTCGTAATCGATAAACAAAGACTTTGCAAAGTATTTCAAAAGGATTTAAAGGAAATCCTGCAATTTTCGACAAAAATTTTGTATTTTAATAAAATTCAATACCTAAAATCAGAAATTTCAAAATTTTTGATAAAAAAAAATTTTTTTTGACGTTGAAAAAGATTTTTCCAATTTTTTAATCGATAAAAGAAGACTTTGCAAAGTATTTCAAAAGGATTTAAAGAAATCCTGCAATTTTCGACAAAAATTTTGTATTTTAATAAAATTCAATACCAAAAATCAGAAATTTCAAAATTTTTGATAAAAAGAAAATTTTTTTTGATGATGAAAAAGATTTTTCCAATTTCGTAATCGACAAAAGAAGACTTTGCAAAATATTTGAAGATGATTTAAAGAAATCCTGCAATTTTCGACAAAAATTTTGTATTTTCATAAAATTCAATACAAAAAATGAGGAAATTTCATGATTTTTGAAAAAAGAACATTTTTCTAATTTCGTAATCGATAGAAGAAGACTTTGCAAAATTATTTAAAGATGATTTAAAGAAATCCTGCAATTTTCGACAAAAATTTTGTATTTTCATAAAATTTCAATACCAAAAAATGAGAAAAATTCAAGATTTTTGATAAAAGAAAATTTTTTTTTGATGTTGAAAAAGATTTTTCCAATTTTGTAATCGATAAAAGAAGACTTTGCGAAATATTTGAAGATGATTTAAAGAAATCCTGCAATTTTCGACAAAAATTTTGTATTTTCATAAAATTCAACACCAAAAATGAGAAATTTCAAGATTTTTGATAAAAGAAAATTTTTTTTGATGATGAAAAAGATTTTTCCAATTTCGTAATCGACAAAAGAAGACTTTGCAAAATATTTGAAGATGATTTAAAAAAATCCTGCAATTTTCGAATAAAATTTTGTATTTTCATAAAATTCAATACAAAAAATGAGGAGAAATTTCAAGATTTTTGAAAAAAAGAAAAATTTTTTTTGATGTTTGAAAAAGATTTTTCCAATTTCGTAATCGATAAAAGAAGACTTTGCAAAATATTTGAAGATGATTTAAAAAAATCCTGCAATTTTCGAATAAAATTTTGTATTTTCATAAAATTCAATACCAAAAATGAGAAATTTTAAGATTTTTAATAAAGGAAAATTTTTTTTGATGTTGAAAAAGATTTTTCCAATTTCGTATTCGATACAAGAAGACTATGCAAAATATTTGAAGATGATTTAAATAAAATCCTGCAATTGTTTCGACAAAAATTTTGTATTTTCATAAAATTTCAACACTAAAAATGAGAAAATTCAAGATTTTTAAAAAAAGAAAATTTTTCTCGCCGTTAGAAAAAGATTTTTCTAATTTCGTAATCGATAGAAGAAGACTTTGCAAAATATTTGAAGATGATTTAAAAGAATCCTGCAATTTTTCGACAATAATTTTGTATTTTCATAAAAATTCAATACCAAAAATGAGAAATTTCAAGATTTTTGATAAAAGAAAAATTTTTTTTGATGTTGAAAATGATTTTTCCAATTTCGTATTCGATACAAGAAGACTATGCAAAATATTTGAAGATGAATTTAAAGAAATCCCTGCAATTTTCGACAAAAATTTTGTTATTTTCATAAAAATTCAACACCAAAAAATGAGAAAATTCAAGATTTTTAAAAAAAGAAAATTTTTTCTCGCCGTAGAAAAATATTTTTCTAATTTCGTAATCGATAGAAGAAGACTTTGCAAAATATTTGAAGATGATTTTAAAAAAATCTGCAATTTTCGACAAAAATTTTTTATTTTCATAAAATTTCAATACCAAAAATGAGAAATTTTTAAGATTTTTCATAAAGGAAATTTTTTTTTGGATGTTGAAAAAGATTTTTCCAATTTCTGTATTCGATACAAGAAGACTATGCAAAATATTTGAAGATGATTTAAAAAAATCCTGCAATTTTCGACAAAAATTTTGTATTTTCATAAAATTCAACACTAAAAATGAGAAAATTCAAGATTTTTAAAAAAAGAAAATTTTTCTCGCCGTAGATAAAAATATTTTTCTAATTTCGTAATCGATAGAAGGAAGACTTTGCAAAATATTTGAAGATGATTTTAAAAAAATCCTGCAATTTTCGACAAAAATTTTGTATTTTTCATAAAATTCAATACCAAAAATGAGAAATTTCAAGATTTTTGATAAAAGAAAATTTTTTTTTGATGTTGAAAAAGATTTTTCCAATTTCGGTAATCGATAAAAGAAGACTTTGCAAAATATTTGAAGATGATTTAAAGAAATCCTGCAATTTTCGACAAAAAATTTTTGTATTTTCATAAAATTCAACACCAAAAAAAATGAGAAATTTCAAGATTTTTGATAAAAGAAATTTTTTTTGATGATGAAAAAAGATTTTTCCAATTTCGTAATCGACAAAAGAAGACTTTGCAAAATATTTGAAGGAAGATTTAAAGAAATCCTGCAATTTTCGAATAAAAATTTTGTATTTTCATAAAATTCAATACAAAAAATGAGAAATTTCAAGATTTTTGAAAAAAGAAACATTTTTTCTCGCCGTAGAAAAATATTTTTCTAATTTCGTAATCGATAGAAGAAGACTTTTGCAAAATATTTGAAGATGATTTAAAAAAATCCTGCAATTTTCGACAAAAATTTTGTATTTTCATAAAATTCAATACCAAAAAATGAGAAATTTTAAAGATTTTTCATAAAGGAAAATTTTTTTTGTGATGTTGAAAAAGATTTTTTTTTTCCAATTTCGTATTCGATACAAGAAGACTATGCAAAATATTTGAAGATGATTTAAAAAAATCCTGCAATTTTCGACAAAAATTTTGTATTTTCATAAAATTCAACACTAAAAATTGAGAAAATTCAAGATTTTTAAAAAAAGAAAATTTTTCTCGCGTAGTAGAAAAAGATTTTTCTAATTTTCGTAATCGATAGAAGAAGACTTTGCAAAATATTTGAAGATGATTTAAAAAAATCCTGCAATTTTTCGACAAAAATTTTGTATTTTCATAAAATTCAATACCCAAAAATGAGAAATTTTAAGATTTTTTGAAAAAAGAACATTTTTCTAATTTCGTAATCGATAGAAGAAGACTTTGCAAAATATTTAAAGATGATTCAAAGAAATCCTGCAATTTTCGACAAAAATTTTGTATTTTCATAAAATTCAATACGAAAAATGAGAAATTTCAAGATTTTTGATAAATAGGAAAATTTTTTTGATGTTGAAAAAGATTTTTTTCAATTTTGTAATCGATAAAAGAAGACTTTGCAAAATATTTGAAGAATGATTTAAAGAAATCCTGCAATTTTCGACAAAAAATTTTGTATTTTCATAAAATTCAAACACAAAAAATGAGAAAATTTCAAGATTTTTTGATAAAAGAAAATTTTTTTTGATGATGAAAAAGATTTTTCCAATTTCGTAATCGACAAAAGAAGACTTTGCAAAATATTTGAAGATGATTTAAAAAAATCCTGCAATTTTCGAATAAAATTTTTGTATTTTCATAAAATTCAATTACAAAAAATGAGAAAATTTCAAGATTTTTGAAAAAAGAAAATTTTTTTTGATGTTGAAAAAGATTTTTCCAATATTCGTAATCGATAAAAGAAGACTTTGCAAAATATTTGAATGATGATTTAAAAAAATCCTGCAATTTTCGAATAAAATTTTGTATTTTCATAAAATTCAATACCAAAAATGAGGAAATTTTAAGATTTTTAATATAAGGAAAATTTTTTTTGATGTTGAAAAAGATTTTTCCAATTTCGTATTCGATACAAGAAGACTATGCAAAATATTTGAAGATGATTTAAAAAAATCCTGCAATTTTCGACAAAAATTTTGTATTTTCATAAATTTCAACACTAAAAATGAGAAAATTCAAGATTTTTAAAAAAAGAAAATTTTTCTCGCCGTAGAAAAATATTTTTCTAATTTCGTAATCGATAGAAGAAGACTTTGCAAAATATTTGAAGATGATTTAAAAGAATCCTGCAATTTTCGACAATAATTTTGTATTTTCATAAAATTCAATACCAAAAATGAGAAATTTCAAGATTTTTGATAAAAGAAAATTTTTTTTGATGTTGAAAATGATTTTTCTAATTTCGTATTCGATACAAGAAGACTATGCAAAATATTTGAAGATGATTTAAAGAAATCCTGCAATTTTCGACAAAAATTTTGTATTTTCATAAAATTCAACACCAAAAATGAGAAAATTCAAGATTTTTAAAAAAAGAAAATTTTTCTCGCCGTAGAAAAATATTTTTCTAATTTCGTAATCGATAGAAGAAGACTTTGCAAAATATTTGAAGATGATTTAAAAAAATCCTGCAATTTTCGACAAAAATTTTGTATTTTCATAAAATTCAATACCAAAAATGAGAAATTTTAAGATTTTTCATAAAGGAAAATTTTTTTTGATGTTGAAAAAGATTTTTCCAATTTCGTATTCGATACAAGAAGACTATGCAAAATATTTAAAGATGATTTAAAAAAATCCTGCAATTTTTCGACAAAAATTTTGTATTTTTCATAAAATTCAACACTAAAAAATGAGAAAATTCAAGATTTTTAAAAAAAGAAAATTTTTCTCGCCGTAGAAAAATATTTTTCTAATTTCGTAATCGATAGAAGAAGACTTTGCAAAATATTTGAAGATGATTTAAAAAAATCCTGCAATTTTCGACAAAAATTTTGTATTTTCATAAAATTCAATACCAAAAATGAGAAATTTCAAGATTTTTGATAAAAGAAAATTTTTTTTGATGTTGAAAAAGATTTTTCCAATTTCGTAATCGATAAAAGAAGACTTTGCAAAATATTTGAAGATGATTTAAAGAAATCCTGCAATTTTCGACAAAAATTTTGTATTTTCATAAAATTCAACACCAAAAATGAGAAATTTCAAGATTTTTGATAAAAGAAAATTTTTTTTGATGATGAAAAAGATTTTTCCAATTTCGTAATCGACAAAAGAAGACTTTGCAAAATATTTGAAGATGATTTAAAGAAATCCTGCAATTTTCGAATAAAATTTTGTATTTTCATAAAATTCAATACAAAAAATGAGAAATTTCAAGATTTTTGAAAAAAAGAACATTTTTCTCGCCGTAGAAAAATATTTTTCTAATTTCGTAATCGATAGAAGAAGACTTTGCAAAATATTTGAAGATGATTTAAAAAAATCCTGCAATTTTCGACAAAAATTTTGTATTTTTCATAAAATTCAATACCAAAAATGAGTAGAAATTTTAAGATTTTTCATAAAGGAAAATTTTTTTTGATGTTGAAAAAGATTTTTTCCAATTTCGTATTCGATACAAGAAGACTATGCAAAATATTTGAAGATGATTTAAAAAAAATCCTGCAATTTTCGACAAAAATTTTGTATTTTCATAAAATTCAACACTAAAAAATGAGAAAATTCAAGATTTTTAAAAAAAGAAAATTTTTCTCGCCGTAAGTAAAAAGATTTTTCTAATTTCGTAATCGATAGAAAGAAGACTTTGCAAAATATTTGAAGATGATTTAAAAAAATCCTGCAATTTTTCGACAAAAAATTTTGTATTTTCATAAAATTCAATACCAAAAATGAGAAATTTTAAGATTTTTCATAAAGGAAAATTTTTTTTGATGTTAAAAAAGATTTTTCCAATTTCGTATTCGATAGAAGAAGACTTTGCAAAATATTTGAAGATGATTTAAAAAAATCCTGCAATTTTCGACAAAAATTTTGTATTTTTCATAAAATTCAACACTAAAAAATGAGAAAATTCAAGATTTTTAAAAAAAGAAAATTTTTCTCGCCGTATAAAAAGATTTTTCTAATTTCGTAATCGATAGAAGAAGACTTTGCAAAATATTTGAAGATGATTTAAAAAAATCCTGCAATTTTCGAATAAAATTTTGTATTTTCATAAAATTCAATACAAAAAATGAGAAATTTCAAGATTTTTGAAAAAAGAAAATTTTTTTTGATGTTGAAAAAAGATTTTTCCAATTTCGTAATCGATAAAAGAAGACTTTGCAAAATATTTGAAGATGAATTTAAAAGAAATCCTGCAAATTTTCGACAAAAATTTTGTATTTTCATAAAATTCAACACCAAAAATGAGAAATTTCAAGAATTTTTGATAAAAGAAAATTTTTTTTTGATGATGAAAAAGATTTTTCCAATTTCGTAATCGACAAAAGAAGACTTTGCAAAATATTTGAAGATTGATTTAAAGGAAATCCTGCAATTTTCGAATAAAATTTTGTATTTTCATAAAATTCAATACAAAAAATGAGAAATTTCAAGGATTTTTGAAAAAAAAGAACATTTTTTCTCGCCGTAAGAAAAATATTTTTTCTAATTTCATAATTGATTAGAAGAAGACTTTGCAAAATATTTGAAGATGATTTAAAAAAATCCTGCAATTTTCGACAAAAAATTTTGTATCTTTTCATAAAATTCAATACGAAAAATGAGAAATTTCAAGATTTTTGATAAAAAAAAAATTTTTTTTGATGATGAAAAAGATTTTTCCAATTTCGTAATCGATAAACAAAGACTTTGCAAAGTATTTCAAAAGGATTTAAAAAAATCCTGCAATTTTCGACAAAAATTTTGTATTTTCATAAAATTCAACACCAAAAATGAGAAATTTCAAGATTTTTGATAAAAGAAAATTTTTATTGATGTTGAAAAAGATTTTTCCAATTTCGTAATCGATAAAAGAAGACTTTGCAAAATATTTGAAGATGATTTAAAGAAATCCTGCAATTTTCGACAAAAATTTTGTATTTTCATAAAATTCAACACCAAAAATGAGAAATTTCAAGATTTTTGATAAATGAAAATTTTTCTCGCCGTAGATAAAGATTTTTCCAATTTCATAATCGATAGAAGAAGACTTTGCAAAATATTTCAAAAGGATTCAAAGAAATCCTGCAATTTTCGACAAAAATTTTGTATTTTCATAAAATTCAATACCAAAAATGAGAAAATTCAAGATTTTTGAAAAAAGAAAATTTTTCTCGCCGTAGAAAAAGATTTTACAATTTTGTAATCGATAGAAGAAGACTTTGCAAAACATTTCAAAAGGATTTAAAGAAATCCTGCAATTTTCGACAAAAATTTTGTATTTTCATAAAATTCAATACCAAAAATGAGAAAATTCAAGATTTTTGAAAAAAGAAAATTTTTTTTGATGATGAAAAAGATTTTTCCAATTTCGTAATCGACAAAAGAAGACTTTGCAAAATATTTGAAGATGATTTAAAGAAATCCTGCAATTTTCGAATAAAATTTTGTATTTTCATAAAATTCAATACAAAAAATGAGAAATTTCAAGATTTTTGAAAAAAGAAAATTTTTTTTGATGTTGAAAAAGATTTTTTCCAATTTCGTAATCGAATAAAAGAAGACTTTGCAAAATATTTGAAAGATGATTTAAAGAAATCCTGCAATTTTCGACAAAAATTTTGTATTTTCATAAAATTCAACACCAAAAAATGAGAAATTTCAAGATTTTTGATAAAAGAAAATTTTTTTTGATGATGAAAAAGATTTTTCCAATTTCGTAATCGACAAAAGAAGACTTTGCAAAATATTTGAAGATGATTTAAAGAAATCCTGCAATTTTCGACAAAAATTTATGTATTTTTCATAAAATTCAATACAAAATATGAGAAATTTCAAGATTTTTGAAAAAAAAAGAACATTTTTCTCGCCCGTAGAAAAAATATTTTTCTAATTTCGTAATCGATAGAAGAAGACTTTGCAAAATATTTGAAGATGATTTAAAAAAAATCCTGCAAATTTTCGACAATAATTTTTGTATTTTCATAAAAATTCAATACAAAATATGAGAAATTTCAAGATTTTTTGAAAAAAAAGAACATTTTTCTCGCCGTAGAAAAATATTTTTCTAATTTCGTAATCGATAGAAGAAGACTTTGCAAAATATTTGAAGATGATTTAAAAAAAATCCTGCAATTTTCGACAAAAATTTTGTATTTTCATAAAAATTCAATACAAAAAATGAGAAATTTTAAGATTTTTCATAAAGGAAAATTTTTTTTGATGTTTAAAAAAGATTTTTCCAATTTCGTATTCGATAGAAGAAGACTTTTGCAAAATATTTGAAGATGATTTAAAAAAATCCTGCAATTTTCGACAAAAATTTTGTATTTTCATAAAATTCAACACTAAAAATGAGGGAAAATTTCAAGATTTTAAAAAAAGAAAATTTTTCTCGCCGTATAGAAAAGATTTTTCTAATTTCGTAATCGATAGAAGAAGACTTTGCAAAATATTTGAAGATGATTTAAAAAAATCCTGCAATTTTCGACAATAATTTTGTATTTTCATAAAATTCAATACCAAAAATGAGAAATTTCAAGATTTTTGATAAAAGAAAATTTTTTTTGATGATGAAAAAGATTTTTCCAATTTCGTAATCGACAAAAGAAGACTTTGCAAAATATTTGAAGATGATTTAAAAGAAATCCTGCAATTTTCGACAAAAAATTTTTTGTATTTTCATAAAATTCAAACACCAAAAATGAGAAATTTCAAGATTTTTGATTAAAAGAAAATTTTTTTTGATGATGAAAAAGATTTTTCCAATTTCGTAATCGACAAAAGAAGACTTTGCAAAATATTTTGAAGATGATTTAAAGAAATCCTGCAATTTTCGAATAAAATTTTGTATATTTTCATAAAATTCAATACAAAAAATGAGAAATTTCAAGATTTTTGAAAAAAAAGAACATTTTTCTCGCCGTAGAAAAAAAATATTTTTCTAATTTCGTAATCGATAGAAGAAGACTTTGCAAAATATTTGAAGATGATTTAAAAAAATCCTTCAATTTTCGACAAAAATTTTGTATTTTCATAAAATTCAATACCAAAAATGAGAAATTTTAAGATTTTTCATAAAGGAAAATTTTTTTTGATGTTGAAAAAGATTTTTCCAATTTCGTATTCGATACAAGAAGACTATGCAAAATATTTAAAGATGATTTAAAAAAATCCTGCAATTTTCGACAAAAATTTTGTATTTTCATAAAATTCAACACTAAAAATGAGAAAATTCAAGATTTTTAAAAAAAGAAAATTTTTCTCGCCGTAGAAAAAGATTTTTCTAATTTCGTAATCGATAGAAGAAGACTTTGCAAAATATTTGAAGATGATTTAAAAAAATCCTGCAATTTTCGACAATAATTTTGTATTTTCATAAAATTCAATACCAAAAATGAGAAATTTCAAGATTTTTGATAAAAGAAAATTTTTTTTGATGTTGAAAATGATTTTTCCAATTTCGCATTCGATAGAAAAATACTTTGCAATATATTTCAAAAGGATTCAAAGAAATCCTGCCATTTTCGACAAAAAATTTGTATTTTTATAAAATTCAATACCAAAAATGAGAAAATTCAAGATTTTTTAAAAAAGAAAATTTTTCTCGCCGTAGAAAAAGATTTTTCCATTTTCGTAATCGATAGAAGAAGACTTTGCAAAGTATTTCAAAAGGATTTAAAGAAATCCTGCAATTTTCGACAAAAATTTTGTATTTTCATAAAATTCAACACCAAAAATGAGAAATTTCAAGATTTTTGATAAAAGAAAATTTTTTTTGATGTTGAAAAAGATTTTTCCAATTTCGTAATCGATAAAAGAAGACTTTGCAAAATATTTGAAGATGATTTAAAGAAATCCTGCAATTTTCGACAAAAATTTTGTATTTTCATAAAATTCAACACCAAAAATGAGAAATTTCAAGATTTTTGATAAAAGAAAATTTTTTTTGATGATGAAAAAGATTTTTCCAATTTCGTAATCGACAAAAGAAGACTTTGCAAAATATTTGAAGATGAATTAAAAAAATCCTGCAATTTTCGAATAAAATTTTGTATTTTCATAAAATTCAATACAAAAAATGAGAAATTTCAAGATTTTGATAAAAAAAGAACATTTTTCTCGCAGTAGAAAAATATTTTTCTAATTTCGTAATCGATAGAAGAAGACTTTGCAAAATATTTGAAGATGATTTAAAAAAATCCTGCAATTTTCGACAAAAATTTTGTATTTTCATAAAATTCAATACCAAAAATGAGAAATTTTAAGATTTTTCATAAAGGAAAATTTTTTTTGATGTTAAAAAAGATTTTTCCAATTTCGTATTCGATAGAAGAAGACTTTGCAAAATATTTGAAGATGATTTAAAAAAATCCTGCAATTTTCGACAAAAATTTTGTATTTTCATAAAATTCAACACTAAAAATGAGAAAATTCAAGATTTTTAAAAAAAGAAAATTTTTCTCGCCGTAGAAAAAGATTTTTCTAATTTCGTAATCGATAGAAGAAGACTTTGCAAAATATTTGAAGATGATTTAAAAAAATCCTGCAATTTTCGACAATAATTTTGTATTTTCATAAAATTCAATACCAAAAATGAGAAATTTCAAGATTTTTGATAAAAGAAAATTTTTTTTGATGATGAAAAAGATTTTTCCAATTTCGTAATCGACAAAAGAAGACTTTGCAAAATATTTGAAGATGATTTAAAGAAATCCTGCAATTTTCGACAAAAATTTTGTATTTTCATAAAATTCAACACCAAAAATGAGAAATTTCAAGATTTTTGATAAAAGAAAATTTTTTTTGATGATGAAAAAGATTTTTCCAATTTCGTAATCGACAAAAGAAGACTTTGCAAAATATTTGAAGATGATTTAAAGAAATCCTGCAATTTTCGAATAAAATTTTGTATTTTCATAAAATTCAATACAAAAAATGAGAAATTTCAAGATTTTTGAAAAAAAGAACATTTTTCTCGCCGTAGAAAAATATTTTTCTAATTTCGTAATCGATAGAAGAAGACTTTGCAAAATATTTGAAGATGATTTTAAAAAATCCTGCAATTTTCGACAAAAATTTTGTATTTTCATAAAATTCAATACCAAAAATGAGAAATTTTAAGATTTTTCATAAAGGAAAATTTTTTTTGATGTTAAAAAAGATTTTTCCAATTTCGTATTCGATAGAAGAAGACTTTGCAAAATATTTGAAGATGATTTAAAAAAATCCTGCAATTTTCGACAAAAATTTTGTATTTTCATAAAATTCAACACTAAAAATGAGAAAATTCAAGATTTTTAAAAAAAGAAAATTTTTCTCGCCGTAGAAAAAGATTTTTCTAATTTCGTAATCGATAGAAGAAGACTTTGCAAAATATTTGAAGATGATTTAAAAAAATCCTGCAATTTTCGACAATAATTTTGTATTTTCATAAAATTCAATACCAAAAATGAGAAATTTCAAGATTTTTGATAAAAGAAAATTTTTTTTGATGTTGAAAAAGATTTTTCCAATTTCGTAATCGATAAAAGAAGACTTTGCAAAATATTTGAAGATGATTTAAAGAAATCCTGCAATTTTCGAAAAAAATTTTGTATTTTCATAAAATTTCAACACCAAAAAATGAGAAATTTCAAGATTTTTGATAAAAGAAAATTTTTTTTGATGATGAAAAAGATTTTTCCAATTTCGTAATCGACAAAAGAAGACTTTGCAAAATATTTGAAGATGAATTAAAAAAATCCTGCAATTTTCGACAAAAATTTTGTATTTTCATAAAATTCAACACTAAAAATGAGAAAATTCAAGATTTTTAAAAAAAGAAAATTTTTCTCGCCGTAGAAAAAGATTTTTCTAATTTCGTAATCGATAGAAGAAGACTTTGCAAAATATTTGAAGATGATTTAAAAAAATCCTGCAATTTTCGACAAAAATTTTGTATTTTCATAAAATTCAATACGAAAAATGAGAAATTTCAAGATTTTTGATAAAAAAAAATTTTTTTTGATGATGAAAAAGATTTTTCCAATTTCGTAATCGATAAACAAAGACTTTGCAAAGTATTTCAAAAGGATTTAAAGAAATCCTGCAATTTTCGACAAAAATTTTGTATTTTCATAAAATTCAATACCAAAAATGAGAAAATTCAAGATTTTTGAAAAAAGAAAATTTTTCTCGCCGTAGAAAAAGATTTTTCCAATTTCGTAATCGATAAAAGAAGACTTTGCAAAATATTTGAAGATGATTTAAAGAAATCCTGCAATTTTCGACAAAAATTTTGTATTTTCATAAAATTCAACACCAAAAATGAGAAATTTCAAGATTTTTGATAAAAGAAAATTTTTTTTGATGATGAAAAAGATTTTTCCAATTTCGTAATCGACAAAAGAAGACTTTGCAAAATATTTGAAGATGAATTAAAAAAATCCTGCAATTTTCGACAAAAATTTTGTATTTTCATAAAATTCAACACTAAAAATGAGAAAATTCAAGATTTTTAAAAAAAGAAAATTTTTCTCGCCGTAGAAAAAGATTTTTCTAATTTCGTAATCGATAGAAGAAGACTTTGCAAAATATTTGAAGATGATTTAAAAAAATCCTGCAATTTTCGACAAAAATTTTGTATTTTCATAAAATTCAATACGAAAAATGAGAAATTTCAAGATTTTTGATAAAAAAAAATTTTTTTTGATGATGAAAAAGATTTTTCCAATTTCGTAATCGATAAACAAAGACTTTGCAAAGTATTTCAAAAGGATTTAAAGAAATCCTGCAATTTTCGACAAAAATTTTGTATTTTCATAAAATTCAATACCAAAAATGAGAAAATTCAAGATTTTTGAAAAAAGAAAATTTTTCTCGCCGTAGAAAAAGATTTTTCCAATTTCGTAATCGATAAAAGAAGACTTTGCAAAGTATTTCAAAAGGATTTAAAGAAATCCTGCAATTTTCGACAAAAATTTTGTATTTTAATAAAATTCAATACCAAAAATCAGAAATTTCAAGATTTTTGATAAAAGAAAATTTTTTTTGATGATGAAAAAGATTTTTCCAATTTCGTAATCGACAAAAGAAGACTTTGCAAAGTATTTGAAGATGATTTAAAGAAATCCTGCAATTTTCGACAAAAATTTTGTATTTTCATAAAATTCAATACAAAAAATGAGAAATTTCAAGATTTTTGAAAAAAAGAACATTTTTCTAATTTCGTAATCGATAGAAGAAGACTTTGCAAAATATTTAAAGATGATTTAAAGAAATCCTGCAATTTTCGACAAAAATTTTGTATTTTCATAAAATTCAATACCAAAAATGAGAAAATTCAAGATTTTTGATAAAAGAAAATTTTTTTTGATGTTGAAAAAGATTTTTCCAATTTCGTAATCGATAAAAGAAGACTTTGCAAAATATTTGAAGATGATTTAAAGAAATCCTGCAATTTTCGACAAAAATTTTGTATTTTCATAAAATTCAACACCAAAAATGAGAAATTTCAAGATTTTTGATAAAAGAAAATTTTTTTTGATGATGAAAAAGATTTTTCCAATTTCGTAATCGACAAAAGAAGACTTTGCAAAATATTTGAAGATGATTTAAAAAAATCCTGCAATTTTCGAATAAAATTTTGTATTTTCATAAAATTCAATACAAAAAATGAGAAATTTCAAGATTTTTGAAAAAAGAAAATTTTTTTTGATGTTGAAAAAGATTTTTTTCCATTTCGTAATCGATAAAAGAAGACTTTGCAAAATATTTGAAGATGATTTAAAAAAATCCTGCAATTTTCGAATAAAATTTTGTATTTTCATAAAATTCAATACCAAAAATGAGAAATTTTAAGATTTTTAATAAAGGAAAATTTTTTTTGATGTTGAAAAAGATTTTTCCAATTTCGTATTCGATACAAGAAGACTATGCAAAATATTTGAAGATGATTTAAAAAAATCCTGCAATTTTCGACAAAAATTTTGTATTTTCATAAATTTCAACACTAAAAATGAGAAAATTCAAGATTTTTAAAAAAAGAAAATTTTTCTCGCCGTAGAAAAAGATTTTTCTTAATTTCGTAAATCGATAGAAGAAGACTTTGCAAAATATTTGAAGATGATTTAAAAGAATCCTGCAATTTTCGACAATAATTTTGTATTTTCATAAAATTCAATACCAAAAATGAGAAATTTCAAGATTTTTGATAAAAGAAAATTTTTTTTGATGTTGAAAATGATTTTTCCAATTTCGTATTCGATACAAGAAGACTATGCAAAATATTTGAAGATGATTTAAAGAAATCCTGCAATTTTCGACAAAAATTTTGTATTTTCATAAAATTCAACACCAAAAATGAGAAATTTCAAGATTTTTAAAAAAAGAAAATTTTTTCTCGCCCGTAGAAAAATATTTTTCTAATTTCGTAAATCGATAGAAGAAGACTTTGCAAAATATTTGAAGATGATTTAAAAAAATCCTGCAATTTTCGACAAAAATTTTGTATTTTAATAAAATTCAATACCAAAAATGAGAAATTTAAAGATTTTTGATAAAGGAAAATTTTTTTTGATGTTGAAAAAAGATTTTTCCCAATTTCGTATTCGATACAAGGAGACTATGCAAAATATTTGAAGATGATTTAAAAAAAATCCTGCAATTTTCGACAAAAATTTTGTATTTTCATAAAATTCAACACTAAAAAATGAGAAAATTCAAGATTTTTTTTAAAAAAAAAAGAAAATTTTTCTCGCCGTAGAAAAATATTTTTTCTAATTTCTTAATCGATAGAAGAAGACTTTGCAAAATATTTGAAGATGATTTAAAAAAATCCTGCAATTTTCGACAATAATTTTGTATTTTCATAAAATTCAATACCAAAAATGAGAAATTTCAAGATTTTTGATAAAAGAACATTTTTTTTTGATGATGAAAAAGATTTTTCCAATTTCGTAATCGATAAAAGAAGACTTTGCAAAATATTTGAAGATGATTTAAAGAAATCCTGCAATTTTCGAATAAAATTTTGTATTTTCATAAAATTCAATACAAAAAATGAGAAATTTCAAGATTTTTGAAAAAAAGAACATTTTTCTCGCCGTAGAAAAATATTTTTTCTAATTTTCGTAATCGATAGAAGAAGACTTTGCAAAATATTTGAAGATGATTTAAAAAAATCCTGCAATTTTCGACAAAAATTTTGTATTTTCATAAAATTCAATACCAAAAATGAGAAATTTTAAGATTTTTCATAAAGGAAAATTTTTTTTGATGTTGAAAAAGATTTTTCCAATTTCGTATTCGATACAAGAAGACTATGCAAAATATTTGAAGATGATTTAAAAAAATCCTGCAATTTTCGACAAAAATTTTGTATTTTCATAAAATTCAACACTAAAAATGAGAAAATTCAAGATTTTTAAAAAAAAGAAAATTTTTCTCGCCGTAGAAAAAGATTTTTCTAATTTCGTAATCGATTAGAAGAAGACTTTGCAAAATATTTGAAGATGATTTAAAAAAATCCTGCAATTTTCGACAAAAATTTTGTATTTTCATAAAATTCAATACCAAAAAATGAGAAATTTTAAGATTTTTCATAAAGGAAAATTTTTTTTTGATGTTAAAAAGATTTTTCCAATTTCGTATTCGATAGAAGAAGACTTTGCAAAATATTTGAAGATGATTTAAAAAAATCCTGCAATTTTCGACAAAAATTTTGTATTTTCATAAAATTCAACACTAAAAATGAGAAAATTCAAGATTTTTAAAAAAAGAAAATTTTTCTCGCCGTAGAAAAAGATTTTTCTAATTTCGTAATCGATAGAAGAAGACTTTGCAAAATATTTGAAGATGATTTAAAGAAATCCTGCAATTTTCGAATAAAATTTTGTATTTTCATAAAATTCAATACAAAAAATGAGAAATTTCAAGATTTTTGAAAAAAGAAAATTTTTTTTGATGTTGAAAAAGATTTTTCCAATTTCGTAATCGATAAAAGAAGACTTTGCAAAATATTTGAAGATGATTTAAAGAAATCCTGCAATTTTCGACAAAAATTTTGTATTTTCATAAAATTCAACACCAAAAATGAGAAATTTCAAGATTTTTGATAAAAGAAAATTTTTTTTGATGATGAAAAAGATTTTTCCAATTTCGTAATCGACAAAAGAAGACTTTGCAAAATATTTGAAGATGATTTAAAGAAATCCTGCAATTTTCGAATAAAATTTTGTATTTTCATAAAATTCAATACAAAAAATGAGAAATTTCAAGATTTTTGAAAAAAAGAACATTTTTCTCGCCGTAGAAAAATATTTTTCTAATTTCGTAATCGATAGAAGAAGACTTTGCAAAATATTTGAAGATGATTTAAAAAAATCCTGCAATTTTCGACAAAAATTTTGTATTTTCATAAAATTCAATACGAAAAATGAGAAATTTCAAGATTTTTGATAAAAAAAAATTTTTTTTGATGATGAAAAAGATTTTTCCAATTTCGTAATCGATAAACAAAGACTTTGCAAAGTATTTCAAAAGGATTTAAAAAAATCCTGCAATTTTCGACAAAAATTTTGTATTTTCATAAAATTCAACACCAAAAATGAGAAATTTCAAGATTTTTGATAAAAGAAAATTTTTTTTGATGTTGAAAAAGATTTTTCCAATTTCGTAATCGATAAAAGAAGACTTTGCAAAATATTTGAAGATGATTTAAAGAAATCCTGCAATTTTCGACAAAAATTTTGTATTTTCATAAAATTCAACACCAAAAATGAGAAATTTCAAGATTTTTGATAAATGAAAATTTTTCTCGCCGTAGATAAAGATTTTTCCAATTTCATAATCGATAGAAGAAGACTTTGCAAAATATTTCAAAAGGATTCAAAGAAATCCTGCAATTTTCGACAAAAATTTTGTATTTTCATAAAATTCAATACCAAAAATGAGAAAATTCAAGATTTTTGAAAAAAGAAAATTTTTCTCGCCGTAGAAAAAGATTTTACAATTTTGTAATCGATAGAAGAAGACTTTGCAAAACATTTCAAAAGGATTTAAAGAAATCCTGCAATTTTCGACAAAAATTTTGTATTTTCATAAAATTCAATACCAAAAATGAGAAAATTCAAGATTTTTGAAAAAAGAAAATTTTTTTTGATGATGAAAAAGATTTTTCCAATTTCGTAATCGACAAAAGAAGACTTTGCAAAATATTTGAAGATGATTTAAAGAAATCCTGCAATTTTCGAATAAAATTTTGTATTTTCATAAAATTCAATACAAAAAATGAGAAATTTCAAGATTTTTGAAAAAAGAAAATTTTTTTTGATGTTGAAAAAGATTTTTCCAATTTCGTAATCGATAAAAGAAGACTTTGCAAAATATTTGAAGATGATTTAAAGAAATCCTGCAATTTTCGACAAAAATTTTGTATTTTCATAAAATTCAACACCAAAAATGAGAAATTTCAAGATTTTTGATAAAAGAAAATTTTTTTTGATGATGAAAAAGATTTTTCCAATTTCGTAATCGACAAAAGAAGACTTTGCAAAATATTTGAAGATGATTTAAAGAAATCCTGCAATTTTCGACAAAAATTTTGTATTTTCATAAAATTCAATACAAAATATGAGAAATTTCAAGATTTTTGAAAAAAAGAACATTTTTCTCGCCGTAGAAAAATATTTTTCTAATTTCGTAATCGATAGAAGAAGACTTTGCAAAATATTTGAAGATGATTTAAAAAAATCCTGCAATTTTCGACAATAATTTTGTATTTTCATAAAATTCAACACCAAAAATGAGAAATTTCAAGATTTTTGATAAAAGAAAATTTTTTTTGATGATGAAAAAGATTTTTCCAATTTCGTAATCGACAAAAGAAGACTTGCAAAATATTTGAAGATGATTTAAAGAAATCCTGCAATTTTCGACAAAAATTTTGTATTTTCATAAAATTCAATACAAAAAATGAGAAATTTCAAGATTTTTGAAATAAAGAACATTTTTCTCGCCGTAGAAAAATATTTTTCTAATTTCGTAATCGATAGAAGAAGACTTTGCAAAATATTTCAAAAGGATTCAAAGAAATCCTGCAATTTTCGACAAAAATTTTGTATTTTCATAAAATTCAATACCAAAAATGAGAAATTTCAAGATTTTTGATAAAAGAAAATTTTTTTTGATGTTGAAAATATTTTTTCCAATTTCGTAATCGATAAAAGAAGACTTTGCAAAATATTTGAAGATGATTCAAAGAAATCCTGCAATTTTCGACAAAAATTTTGTATTTTCATAAAATTCAATACCAAAAAATGAGAAATTTTAAAGATTTTTCATAAAGGAAAATTTTTTTGATGATGAAAAAGATTTTTTCCAATTTCGTAATCGACAAAAGAAGACTTTGCAAAATATTTGAAGATGATTTAAAGAAATCCTGCAATTTTCGAATAAAATTTTGTATTTTCATAAAATTCAATACAAAAAATGAGAAATTTCAAGATTTTTGAAAAAAAGAACATTTTTCTCGCCGTAGAAAAATATTTTTCTAATTTCGTAATCGATAGAAGAAGACTTTGCAAAATATTTGAAGATGATTTAAAAAAATCCTGCAATTTTCGACAAAAATTTTGTATTTTCATAAAATTCAATACCAAAAATGAGAAATTTTAAGATTTTTGATAAAAGAAAATTTTTTTTGATGTTGAAAAAGATTTTTCCAATTTCGTAATCGATAGAAGAAGACTTTGCAAAACATTTCAAAAGGATTTAAAGAAATCCTGCAATTTTCGACAAAAATTTTGTATTTTCATAATATTCAATACCAAAAATGAGAAAATTCAAGATTTTTGAAAAAAGAAAATTTTTTTTGATGATGAAAAAGATTTTTCCAATTTCGTAATCGACAAAAGAAGACTTTGCAAAATATTTGAAGATGATTTAAAGAAATCCTGCAATTTTCGAATAAAATTTTGTATTTTCATAAAATTCAATACAAAAAATGAGAAATTTCAAGATTTTTGAAAAAAGAAAATTTTTTTTGATGTTGAAAAAGATTTTTCCAATTTCGTAATCGATAGAAGAAGACTTTGCAAAACATTTCAAAAGGATTTAAAGAAATCCCTGCAATTTTCGACAAAAATTTTTGTATTTTCATAAAATTCAACACCAAAAATGAGAAATTTCAAGATTTTTGATAAAAAGAAAATTTTTTTTTGATGATGAAAAAGATTTTTTCCAATTTCGTAATCGACAAAAGAAGACTTTGCAAAATATTTGAAGATGATTTAAAGAAATCCTGCAATTTTCGAATAAAATTTTGTATTTTCATAAAATTCAATACAAAAAATGAGAAATTTCAAGATTTTTGAAAAAAAGAACATTTTTCTCGCCGTAGAAAAATATTTTTCTAATTTCGTAATCGATAGAAGAAGACTTTGCAAAATATTTGAAGATGATTTAAAAAAATCCTGCAATTTTCGACAAAAATTTTGTATTTTCATAAAATTCAATACCAAAAATGAGAAATTTTAAGATTTTTCATAAAGGAAAATTTTTTTTGATGTTGAAAAAGATTTTTCCAATTTCGTATTCGATACAAGAAGACTATGCAAAATATTTGAAGATGATTTAAAAAAATCCTGCAATTTTCGACAAAAATTTTGTATTTTCATAAAATTCAACACCAAAAATGAGAAATTTCAAGATTTTTGATAAAAGAAAATTTTTTTTGATGATGAAAAAGATTTTTCCAATTTCGTAATCGACAAAAGAAGACTTTGCAAAATATTTGAAGATGATTTAAAGAAATCCTGCAATTTTCGAATAAAATTTTGTATTTTCATAAAATTCAATACAAAAAATGAGAAATTTCAAGATTTTTGAAAAAATAAAATTTTTTTTGATGTTGAAAAAGATTTTTCCAATTTCGTAATCGATAAAAGAAGACTTTGCAAAATATTTGAAGATGATTTAAAGAAATCCTGCAATTTTCGACAAAAATTTTGTATTTTCATAAAATTCAACACCAAAAATGAGAAATTTCAAGATTTTTGATAAAAGAAAATTTTTTTTGATGATGAAAAAGATTTTTCCAATTTCGTAATCGACAAAAGAAGACTTTGCAAAGTATTTGAAGATGATTTAAAGAAATCCTGCAATTTTCGACAAAAATTTTGTATTTTCATAAAATTCAATACAAAAAATGAGAAATTTCAAGATTTTTGAAAAAAAGAACATTTTTCTCGCCGTAGAAAAATATTTTTCTAATTTCGTAATCGATAGAAGAAGACTTTGCAAAATATTTGAAGATGATTTAAAAAAATCCTGCAATTTTCGACAATAATTTTGTATTTTCATAAAATTCAATACCAAAAATGAGAAATTTCAAGATTTTTGATAAAAGAAAATTTTTTTTGATGTTGAAAAAGATTTTTCCAATTTCGTAATCGATAAAAGAAGACTTTGCAAAATATTTGAAGATGATTTAAAGAAATCCTGCAATTTTCGACAATAATTTTGTATTTTCATAAAATTCAATACCAAAAATGAGAAATTTCCAATTTTTTTTACGGAAGAAAATTTTTCTCGCAGTTAAAAAAGATATTTTTAGTTTGGTATTAGAGAGAAGAAGACTATGCAAAATATTTGAAGAGAATTCAATGAAATCCTACGATTTTCGAAAAAAATCTTGATTTTCCATGAATTTCTCCACACAAAAAATTAGAAATTTCTAATTTTTTTACGAAAGAAAATTATTCCAGCTGTTGGAAAAGATATTTCTAGTTTTGTATAAGACAGAAGAAGACATTTAAAAATATTTGAAGAGAAATGACAAAAATCCTGCGATTTTCGAACAAAAATTAGAATTTTCATGAAATTCTCCAAAAAAATTAGAAATTTCCAATTTTTTTACGAAAGAAAATTTTTCGAGCCGTTAAAAAAGATATTACTAGTTTCGTATAAGACAGAAGAAGACATTAAAAAATATTTGAAGACAAATCAAAGAAATCCTGCGATTTTCGAACAAAAATTAGAATTTTCATGAAATTCGCCAAAAAAAATTAGAAATTTCCAATTTTTTTACGAAAGAAAATTTTTCGAGCCGTTAAAAAAGATATTACTAGTTTCGTATAAGACAGAAGAAGACATTAAAAAATATTTGAAGACAAATCAAAGAAATCCTGCGATTTTCGAAAAAAAAATTGAATTTTCATGAATTTCTCCACACAAAAATTTAGAAAATTCAAATTTTTTTTACGGAAGAAAATTTTTCGGTTTGTTGAAAAAGATTTTTCTAGTTTCGTATAATACAGAAAAAGACATTAAAAAATATTTGAAGACAAATCAAAGAAATCCTGCGATTTTCGAACAAAAATTAGAATTTTCATAAAATTCAACACCAAAAATGAGAAATTTCAAGATTTTTGATAAAAGAAAATTTTTCTCGCCGTAGAAAAAGATTTTTCTAATTTAGTATTAGAGAGAAGGCGACTTTACAAATTATTTAAAGACAAATCAAAGTAATCCTGCGATTTTCGAAAAAAATCATGAATTTCCATAAAATTTGCCACAAAAAATTACAAATTTCCAAATTTTTGAAGGAAGAAAAATTTTCATGTTGTTGAAAAAGTTCTTTCTAGTTTTGTATTAGACAGAAGAAGACTTTTAAAAATATTTGAAGAGAAATTACAGAAATCCTGCGATTTCAAATCAAATCAAACAAATCTTAGGATTTGTTTGCTTCCTCCTGAAACCTTTTGAAAATACTTTAAAAACTTTATACAAAAGTAGAAAAACTTTAGTTGCTTAAGAAATAAATTTCTTGTTTCTAAAAATTTAGAATTTTGTACTTTTTTCTGGATAGGTTCATCGAATGTCAAGATTTTTCCGAAAAATTAAGGATTTCTTTGCTTCCTCCTCAAACCTTTTGAGAAATCTTTAAAAACTTGATAAAAAACCAGAAAAACATTAGTTGATCGAGAAAAAAATTTCCTGTCTTTAAAAATGCGGAATTTTCATATTTTTCTTTGATACATTCATTGAAAGGCAAAATTTTTTAAGAAAATTTTTGGATTTTATTGCTTCCTCTTTTAACCTTTTCAAAAATCTTTTTGATCGTGAGAAGAAGCTGGAAAAATTTTAGTTGATCGTGAAATAATTTCCTGTCTTTAAATTTTTTGAATTTTTATATTTTTTTTTTGTTAAATTCATTGAATGTCAAAATAGCTT
>JAVJHS010000504.1:0-25498 GCA_032873175.1 Leptopilina drosophilae | reverse complement strand
ACAAAATTTGTTTGTAATCGTTCTTATTCTTTCTTTTTCTTTCTCTCTCCTTTCTCTTCTTTCTTTTCTTTTTTCTCTTCTCTCTTTCTCTCTTTTCTTTTCTTTCTCTTTTCTTTCTTCTTTCTTTTTCTCTCTCTCTTTTCTTCTTCCTTTCTTTCTTCTTTTCCTCTTCTTTCTTTCTTTCTTCTTTTCTCTTTTTTCTTCTCTTCTCTCTTCTTTTCTTCTTCTCTTCTCTTTTTCTCTTTCTTTCTTCTTCTTCTTTCTCTTCTTTTCTTCTCTTTCTTCTCTTTTCTCTTTCTTCTTTTCTTTTCTTTCTCTTTCTTCTTCCTTCTTCTTTTTCTTTCTTCTTCTTTTCTTTCTCTTCTTCTCTCCTCTTTCTCCTTTCTTCTTTCTTTCTTTTTCTTCTTCTTCTTTCTTCTTCTTTCTTCTTTCTTCTTTCTTTCTTTTTCTTCTTCTTTCTTTCTTTTCTTCTTCTTTCTTTTCTTCTTTCTTCTTTTCTTTCTTTCTTTTCTTTCTTTTCTTTTTTCTTTCTCTCTTTTTTCTCTTTCTTTTTCTCTTCCTCTCTTTCTTTCTTCTTTTCTATTTCTTTTCTTCTTTCTTTCTTTCTTCTTCTCTTTTTCTCTTTCTTTCTTCTTTTCTTCTTTTCTTTTCTTCTTTCTTTTTTTTTCTCTTTTTCTTCCTTTTTTTTCCTTTCTTTCTCTTTTCTTCTTTTCTTTTCTCTTCTTTCTTCTTTCTTTCTCCTTCTTTTCTTCTTTATTCTTCTCTCCTCTTTTCTTTCTTCTCTCTCTTTCTTTTTCTCTTCTTTTCTCTTCTCTTTCTCTTTTCTTTCTTTTCTTTTCTTCTCTTTTTCTTTTCTTTTCTTCTTTTCTCTCTCTCTTCTCTTCTCTTTCTTTTTCTTTCTCTTTCTTCTTTCTTTCTCTTCTTTTTTCTCTCTTTCTTTTTCTCTTTTTCTTCTTTTCTTTCTTTCCCTTCTTTCTTTCTCTTTTCTTTTTCTCTTCTTTCTTCTTCTCTCTTCTCTTCTTCCTTTTCTTTCTTTTTTCTCTCTTTCTTCTTTCTTTTCTCTTCTCTCTTTCTCTTCTTTTTTCTCTCTCTTTCTTCTTTCTCTTTTCTTTTCTCTTTTCTCTCTTCTTTTCTTTCTTTCTTTCTTTCTCTTCTTTTCTCTTTTTCTTCTTCTTTTTCTTCTTCTTTTCTTCTCTTTTTCTCATTTCTTTCTTTTCTTTTCTTCTTCTTCTCTCTCTTCTTTCTTTCTTTCTTTTCTTTTCTTTTCTTCTTTTCTCTCTTCTTTTTCTCTTCTCTTTTCTTCTTTCTTTCTTCTCTTTCTCTCTTCCTTCTTCTTCTTTTTTCTCTTCTTTTCTTTCTTTTTTCTTCTTCTCTTTTTTCTCTTTTCTTTTTCTTCTTCTTTCTTTCTTTCTTCTTTCTTCTTTTCTCTTTCTTTTCTCTTTCTCTTTTCCTTCTTCTTCTCTTCTTCCTTTCTTTCTTTTCTTCTTCTTTTCTCTTTTCTTTCTCTTTCCTCTTTCTCTTCTTCTTCTTTTTTCTATTTTCTTCTTTCTCTTTCTTCTCTTTCTTCTTCTCTTTTCTTCTTCTCTTTCTTTTCTTTTCTCTCTTTCCTTTCTTTTCTTTTTCTCTTTCTTCCTTTCTTCTTTTTTCCTCTTTTTCTTCTTCTTTTCTTTCTTCTTCTCTTTTTCTTCTTCTTTCTCTTCTCTTCTTTTTTCTCTTTCTTTCTTCTTTTCTTTCTCTTTTCTTCCTTTCCTTTCTCTTCTCTTTTCTTTCTCTTTCTTCTTCTCTTTCTTTCTTTTCCTTTCTCTTTCCTTTCTTTCTTCTTCTTTCTTCTTCTTATTTTCTTCCTTTTCTTTTCCTTCTTTCTTCTTTCTTTTCTTTCTTCTTTCTCTTCTTCTTTCTTCTTCTTTCTTCTTTCTTTTTCTTCTCTTCTTTCTTCTCTTCCTTCTTCTTCTTTCCTTTTTTTTTTTTTTTTCTTTTCTTCTCTTCTCTTTTTTCCTCTTCTCTTTCTTTCTTTCTTTCTTTTCTTCTCTTTCTTTCTCTCTTTCTTTCTTTCTTTCTTTTCTTCTTTCTTTTCTTTTTTTTTCTTCTTTCTCCTCTTCTTCTTCTCTTTCTTTCTCTCTTTTCTCTTTCTTTCTTTTCCTTCTTTTCTTTCCTTTTTCCTTCTTCTCTCTTTTCTTTTTCTCTTTCTCTCTCTTTTCTTCTCTTTCTTTTCTTCTCTTTCTTCTTTTTTCTCTTCTCTTCTTTTCTTTCTTTTCTCTTCTTTTCTCCTTCTTCCTCTCTTCTTTTCTTTTTTTTTCTTCTCTCTTCTTTTTCTTCTTTTTCTTCTCTTTCTTTCCTTCTTCCTCTTTTCTTTCTTCTCTTTTCTCTTCTTTCTTCTTTCTCTCTTTCTTTTTCTTCTTTCTTCTTTTTCTTCTTCTTTTTCTCTCTTTTCTTTTCTCTCTTTTCTTTTTCTTTCTTTTTCCTTTTTCTCTTTTCTTCCTTTTCTTTTCTCCTTTCTTTCTTCTTCTTCTTTTTTTCTTTCTTTCTTTTCCTTTCTTTTTCTTCTTTTCTTTTCTTTTCTCTTCTTTTCTTTTCTTTCTTCTTTCTTCTTTCTCTTCTTTTTCTCTTTTCTTCCTCTTTTCTCTTCTTCTTCTTTCTTTCTCTTTTCTCTTTTCTTCTTTCTTCTCTTTTTTCTTTTCTTCTTTCTTCTTCTTTTCTCCTTTTCTTTTTTCTCTTTCTTCTTTCTTTCTCTATTTCTTTCTCTTCTTTTTTTTTCTCTCTCTCTTCTCTCTTCTCTTCTTTCTTTTTCTTCTTTCTCTTCTCTTCCTTTTCTTCTTCTTTTCTTTCTTTCTTCTTCTTCTTTCCTTCTTTCTTTCTCTTTCTCTTTTTCTTTTCTTCTCCTTCTTTCTTTTCTTCTTCTCTTTTCTTCTTCTTTTCTTCTTCTCTTTCTCTTCTCTCTCTCTTCTTTCCTTTCTTTTTCTTTTCTCTTCTTCTTCTTTCTCTTCTTCTTTCTTTCTTTCTTCTTCTTCTTTCTTCTCTTTCTTTCTTTCTCTTTCTCTCTTCTCTTTTCTTCTCCTTTCTTTTTTTTCTCTCTTTCTTCTTCTTCTCTTTCTCTCTTTCTTTTCTTTCTTTCCTTCTTTTTTTTTCTCCTTCTTTTCTTTTCTTTCTTTCTTTCTTTCTTCTTTTTCTTTCTTTTTTTTTCTTCTTTTTCTTTCTCTTTCTTTCTTATCTTTCTTTCTTCTTCTTTCTCTTTCTTCTTTTTCTTCTCTTCTCTTCTTTTCTTTTTTCTCTCTTCTTTCCTTTCTTTCTTTCTTCTTTTCTTCTTTCTTTTTCTTTCTCTTCTTTTCTTCTCTTTCTTTTCTCTTCTTCTTCTTTCTTTCTTCTCCTCTTCTTTCTTTTCTTTTCTTTTCTTTCTTCTTTCTTTCTTTTCTTTTTTCTTTCTTCTTTCTTCTCTTCTTTCTTCTTTCTTTTCTCTTTCTTTTCTTTCTTTCTTTTCTTCTTCTTTCTTTTTTCTTCTCTTTCTTCTTCTCTTTTTCTCTTTTTCTCTTTTCTTTTCTTTCTCTTCTTCTTTTCTCTTCTTTTTTTTCTTTTCCTTCTTTTTTCTTTCTTTTTCTTCTTTTCTCTTCTTCTTCTTTCTTTTTTCTTCTTTCTTTCTTCCTTTCTTTTCTTTTCTTTCTTCTTTTTCTCTTCTCTCTCTTCTTTCTTTTTCTTCTCTCTTCTCTTCTTTTCTTTTTTCTTTCTTTTCTTCTTTCTTCTTCTTCTCTTCTTTTTTCTTTTTCCTTATCTCTTCCTTCTTTTCTTTCTTTCTTTTTCTTTTCTTTTCTTTCTTTCTTCTTTTTTTCTTTCTTTCTTCTTCTTTTTTCTCTCTTTTCCTCTTTCTCTTCTCTTTTCTTTTCTTTTCTCTTTCTTCTTCTCTTCTTCTCTTCTTTTCTTTCTCTTTCTCTCTTTTCTTTCTTTCTTCTCTTCCTTTTTTCTTTCTTCTTTTCTCTTTTTCTTCTTTTTCTTCTTTTCTTTCTTTCTTTCTTTTTCTTTTTTTCTTCCTTTCTTTTCTTTTCTTTCTTTCTTTTCTCTTTTCCTTCTCTTCTTTTTTCCTTTTTTCTCTCTTTCTTCTCTTCTCTTTCTTTCTTTCTTCTTCTTTCCTCTCTTCTTTCTTTTTCTTCTCTTTTTCTTCTTCTCTTTCTTCTTCTTTCTTTCTTTTCTTTTCTTCTTTCTTTCTTTCTTCTTCTTTTCTCTTTTTCTTTCTTCTCTCTTTCTTCTTCTTTCCTCTCCTTCTTTTCTTTTCTCTCCTCTTTCTCCTTTCTTTCTTTTCTTTTTCTTTTCTTTCTTCTCTTTCTTTCTTTCTTTCTCTTTCTTTCTCCTTCTTTCTTCTCTTCTTCTTCTTCTCTTTCTTCCTTTCTTTCTTTCTTCTTTTCCTTTTCTTTTCTCTTTTTTCTTTCTTTCTTCTTTTCTTTCTTTTTCTTTTTCTTCTTTTCTTCTTCTTTCTCTTTCTTTTCTCTCTTTCTTTTCTCTCTTCTTTTCTTTCTTTCTCTCTTCTCTCCTTTCTTCTTCTTTTTTTCTTTCTTTCTTTCTTTCTTCTTCTTCTTTCTCTCTTTTTCTTTCTTCTTTCTTTCCTTTCCTTCTTCTTTTCTCCCTTTCTCTTTCTTCTCTTTTCTCTCTTTTCTTTTCTTTTCCCTTTTCTCTTTCTTTTCTTTCTTTCTTTCTTCTTCTTCTCTTTTCTTTCTTCTCTTCTTTTCTCTTTCTTTTTCTTCTTTTTCTTCTTTTTTTCTTTTCTTTTCTTCTCTTTTTTCTTTTTCTTTCTCCTTCTTTTTTCTTTTTCTTTCTTTCTCTTTTCTTTCTTTCCTCTTCTTTTCTCTCCTCTTCTTCTTCTCTATTTCTTTTTTCTCTCTTCTTTTCTTCTCTTCTTTCTCTTTTTTTCTCTTCTTTCTTCTTTCTTTCTTTCTCTTTCTTCTTTTTCTTTCTTTTTTCTTCTCTTCTTTTTCTTTTTCTTTTCTCTCTTTTCTCCTTCTTTTTCTTCTTCTCTTTTTCTTTCCTCTTTTTCTTCTTTTCTTTCCTCTCTTTCTTTTCTTTTTTCTCTCTTTTTCTCTTTTTCTTTCTTTCTTTCTCTTTCTTTTTCTCTCTCTTCTTTTCTCTTTCTTTCTTCCCTTTCTTTCTTCCTTTCTTCTCTCTTTCTTTTTTCCTTTTTCTTCTTTTCTTTCCTTTCTTCTCTTCTTCTCCTTTCTTCTTTCTTTCTTTTCTTTCTCTTCTTTTTCTTTCCTCTTCTTCCTTCTCTTTCCTTTTTTCTTTTTCTTTCTTCTTTCTTCTTTTCTTTTCTCTCTTTCTTTTTCTTTTCTTTCTTTCTTTTTCTTTCTTTCTTCCTTTCTTCTTTCTTCTTTCTCTCTTCTTCTTTTTCTTCTCTTCTTTTCTTTTCTTTTTCTTTTCTCTTCTCTTTCTTTTCTTCTCTCTTCTTTTCTTTCTTCTCTTCTTCTTCTTTCTTCTTCTTTTTTCTCTTCTTTCTTCTCCTCCTTTCTTTTTTCTCCTCTTTTTCTTCTTCTCTTTCTTTCTTTCTTCTTTTCTCTCTTCTTCTTTCTTTCTTCTTCTCTTTTCTTTCTCTTTTCTTTCTTCTTTCCTTCTCTTATCTTTTCTTCTTCTTTCTTTCTTCTTCTCTCTTCTTTCTTTTTCTCTTTTTTTTTTCTTTCTTCTCTCTCCTTCTCTTCTTCTTTTTCTCTTTTTTCTTTTTCTTTCCTTTCTTTTTCTTTCTTTCTTCTTTTCTTTTCTTCTCTTTTTCTTCTTTCTTTCTTCTTTTCTCTCTCTCTTTCTTCTTTCTTCTTCTCTTTCTTTTTCTTTTCTTCTTTCTTCTTTTCTTCTTTTTCTTTCTCTTTTCTTCTCTTCTCTTTTTTCTTTCTTCTTCTTTCTTTTTTCTTTTTCTTCTTCTTTCTTCTTTCTTCTTTTCTCTTTCTTTCTTTCTCTTTTTCCTCTTTTCTTTTCTCTTCTTCTTTCTTCTCTTTCTCTTTCTTTCTTTTTTTCTTTCTTCTTCTCTTCTTCTTTTCTTTCTCTTTTTTTCTTTCTTTCTTTCTTTTCTTCTCTTTCTTTCTTTCTTTTTCTCCTTCTTTCTTTCTCTCTCTTCTCTTTCCTCTTTCTCTCTTTTCTTTCTTTTTTCTTTTCTCTTTTCCTTCTTTCTTTTCTCTTTCTTTTTCTTCTCTTCCTCTTCTTTCTTTTTCTTCTCTTCCTCTTCTTTCTTTTTCTTCTCTTCTTCTTATTCTCTTCCTTCTTTCTTTTTCTCTTCTTCTTTTTTCTTTCTTTCTCTCTTTCTTTCTTTCCTTCTTTCTTTTTTCTTTTCTCTTTCTTTTTTCTCTCTTTCTTTTCTTTTTCTTTTTTCTTTCCTTTTATCTTTCTTTTTTTTCTCTTCTCCTTTTTTTTTCTCTTCTTCTTCTCTTTCTCTTTTTCTTCTTTCTTCTTTCTTTTTCTTCTTCTCTTCTCTTCTCTTTTCTCCTCTTTCTTTTCTTTTTTTTCTTCTCTTCTTTTCTTCTTTCTTTTTCTCTTCTTCTTTCTTTTTCTTCTCTCTCTTTTCCTTTTTTCTTCTTTTCTTTCTTTTCTTTTTCTTTTTTCTTTCTTCTTCTCTCTTTCTCTTTTTTCTTTTCTCTCTCTTTCTTTTCTCCTTTTTCTTCTTCCTTTTTCTCTCTTTCTTTCTTTCTTTTCTTTTTTCTTTCTTCTTTTTTCTCCTTCTCTTTCTTTTTTTCTTTCTTTCTTTTCTCTTCTTCCTTCTTTTCTTTCTCTTCTCTTTCTTCCTTTTTTCTTTCTTTCTTCTTTCTTTTCTTTCTTTCTTCTTCTTTCTTCTCTCTCCTTTTTTCTTCTTTCTTTTCCTTCTTCTCTTCTTTTCTTCTTCTTTTCTCTTTTTTCTTCTTCTTCTCTCTTCTTTTCTTTCTTTCTTTCCTCTCTTTTCTCTTTCCTTCTTCTCTTCTTCTTCTTTCTCCTCTTTCTTTTTCTTCTTCTCTTTCTTCCTTTCTTTTCTCTTCCTTTTTCTTTCTTCTTTTCTTTTTCTTCTTCTTTTCTTTCTCTTTCTTCTTTTTTCCTTCTCTTTCTTTCTTTTCTTCTCCTTTCTTTTCTTTTTCTCTTCTTTTTTCTTTCTTTTCTTCTTTTTTCTCTTCTTTTCTTCTTCTTTTCCTTTCTCTTTTTTTTTTTATCTTTTCTTTCTATTCTTCCTCTTTCTTCTTTTTTCTTTTCTCCTTCTTTTTTTTTCTTTTTTTCTTCTTTCTTCTTTCTCTTCTTTCTTCCTTTCTTTCTTCTTTTCTCTCTTTTTCTTTCTTTCTTTCTCTTTTCTCTTCTTTCTTTCTTCTCTCTCTCTTCCTTTCTTTCTTTCTCTTCTCTTTTCTTTTTTCTTTCTTCTCTTCTCTTCTTCTTTCTTCTTTCTTTTTCTTTTCTTTCTTTCTTTCTTTTCTTCTCTTTCTTTCTTTTTCTCCTTTCTTTTCTTTTTCTTCTTCTCTTCTTTCTTCTCTTTCTTTTCTTTTCTTTCTCTTTTTTCTTCTTTTCTTTTTCTTTTTTTTCTCTTCTTTTTTCTTCTTCTTTCTTCTATTTCTTTCTTTTTTTCTTTCTTCTTTCTCTCCTTCTTTTTTCTTTTTCTTTCTTCTTCTTTCTTTTCTTTCTCTTTTCTTTCTTCTTTTTCTTTTTTCTTTTTTTCTTTTCTTTCTTTTTTCCTCTTCTCTTTTTCTTCTCTTCTTCTTTCTCTTCTTTTCTTTCTTCTTTTTCCTTTTCTTTTCTTTTCTTTCTTTTCTTCTCTTTTTCTTTCTTTCTTCTTCCTTCTCTTTTCTTTCTTTCTTCTTTCTTTTTCTTTCTTCTTTTTCTTTCTCTCTTTTTCTTTTCTTCTTCTTCTTTCTTCTTTCTTCTTTTCTCTCTTTTTTCTTTTTTCTTCTCTTTTCTTTTTTCTTTCTTTTTTTCTTTTCTTCTCTTTTCTTTCCTTTTTCTCTCCTTCTCTTCTTTTCTTTCTTTTCTTCTTTCCCTTTTATCTTCTCTTTCTCTTTTCTTTCTCTCTTCTCTTTCTTCTCCTTTTCTTCTCTCTTCTTTTTTTCTTCTCTCTCCTCTCTCTTTCTTCTTTCTTTTTTCCTTTCTTTCTTCTTCTTCTTTCTCTTCTTTTTTTCTTTTCTTTCTTTCTTCTATTCTTTTTTTTTCTTTTATCTTTCTTCTTTTCTCTTTCTTCTCTTTTTTTCCTCTCTTTCTTTCTTCTTCTTTTCCTTTTTTTTCTTTTCTTTTCTTTCTTTTTTTCTTCTTTCTTTCTTTCTTTCTTTTTTCTTTTCTCTCTTTCTCTCTTTCTTTTTTTCTTCTTTTTTTCTTCTTCTTTCTTTCTTTCTTTCTCTTTCTTTCTTCTTTTCTTCTTCTTCTTCTTTCTCTCTTTTCTTTCTTTTTTTCTTTCTTTTCTCTTTTTCTTCTTTTTCTCTCTCTTCTTCTCTCTCTTTCTTTTTTCCTTTTCTCTTTTTTCTTTTCTTTCTTCTTTTCTTTCTTTTTTTTCTTTTTCTTCTTTCTTCCTTTTTTCTTCTTCTCTTTTTTCTTTTTCTTTTTTTTCTTTCTTTCTTCTTTTCTTTTTCTTCTTTTCTTTTTTTTTCTTCTTTCTTTCTCTTTCTCTTTCTCTTTTCTCTCTTCTTTCTTTTTTCTTTTTCTTTCTTCTTTTCTTTTTTCTTTCTTTTCTTCTTTCTTTCTTTTCTTCTTTCTTTTCTTCTTTTCTTTTTCTTTCTTCTTTCTTTCTCTTTCTTTCTTTCTTTCTTCTTTCTTCTTTTCCTTTTTCTTTTTCTTCTCTTTTCTTTTCTCTTCTTTTCTTTATTTTTCTTTCTTTTTTCTTCTTTCTCTTTCTTTCTTTCTCTTTTCTATTCTTTTCTTCTCTTTTCTTCTTCTCTTTTCTATTTCTCCTTTTCTTCTCTTTCTTTCTTTTTTTTCTTTCTTTCTTCTTCTTCTTTCTCTTCTTCTTCTCTTTCTCCTTCCTTTTTCTTTTCTCTTTCTCTTCTTTTTTCTCTTTCCTCTTTCTTTTCTTCTTTCTTTTTATTTTTCTTCTTTCTTTTTCTTTCTCTTTCTTTCTCTTTTTCTCTCTTTTCTTTCTTTTCTTCTTCTTCTTCTTTCTTCTTTTTCTCTTTCTCTTTCTCTTCTCCTTTCTTCTCTTCTTTCTTTTCTTCTTTTCTTCTTTCCTTCTCTCTTTTTCTCTTTTCTTCTTCTTCCTTCTTTTTTTCTTTTCTTCTTTTTTTTCTTTTCTTTTTCTTCTTTCTTTCTTCTTTTCTTTTCTCTTTTTCCTTTCTTTCTTTCTCTTTCTTTTCTTCTTTTTCCTCTTTTTTCTTTTTCTTTCTCTTTCTTTCTCTTCTTTCTTTCTCTTCTCTTTTCTTCTCCTCTCTTTTCTCCTTTCTTTTCTCTTCTTTCTTCTTTTTCTTTCTTTTCTCTTCTTTTTTTTCTTCTTCTTTCTTTTCTTTCTTTTTCTTTTTTTCTTTTTTCTCTTTTCTTCTTTATCTCTTTCTTTTCTCCTCTTCTTTCTTTTTTCTTCTTTTTTTCTCTTTCTTTTTCTTTTTCTTCCTTTTCTTTTCTTTCTCTTTTTCTTTCTTTCTCTCCTTCTTTTTTCTTTTTTTTCTTTTTTTTTCTTTTCTTTTTTTTCTTTCTTTTTTTTCTTTTCTTTCTTCTTCTCTTTTCTTTCTCTTCTTTTTCTGTTTTCTTTTCTTTTTTTCTTTCTTTTCTTTTCTTTCTTTTTTCTCTTCTTTTTTTTCCTTCTCTTCTTTTCTTTTTCTTTTTCTCTTTCTTTCTTTTCTTCTTTTTTTCTTTCTTCTCTTTTCTTCTTTTTTTTCTCTTTCTTTTCTTCTTTTTCTTTCTTTCTTTCTTTCTTTCTTTTTCTTCTTCTTTTCTTCTTTTTCTTTTCCTCTTCTTTTTTCTCTTTCTTTCTCTTTTTCTTTCTTCTTTTTTCTTCTTTTTCTTCTCTTTTCTTTTTTCTTTTTCTTTTTTTTCTTCTTTTCTTCTTTTTTTTCTTCTTCTTTCTCTTCTTTCTTCTTTCTTTCTTCTTTTCTTTCTTTTCTTTCTTTCTTTCTTTTTTTCTTCTTTTTTCTTTTTTCTTCTTTTCTTTTTTTTCTTTTTTTCTTTTTTTTCTTTCTTTTCTTTTTCTCTTCTTTTTCTTTTTTCTTCTTTTCTTTTCTTTCTTTTTTTCTTTCTCTTCTCTTCTTTCTTCTCTCTTCTCTTTCTCTCTTTCTTTCTCTTTCTTCTTTTTCTTTTCCTTCTCTTTTTTCTTTTCTTTCTTCTTTTTCTTTCTTTTTCTTTTTCTCTTTCTCTCTTTTTCTCTCTTTCTCTTTTCTTTTCTTTCTTTCTTCTCTTTCTTCTTTTCTCTTTTTTTTTCTTCCTTTTCTTTTTTCTTCTTTCTCTCTTTTTTTTTCTTTTTTTTTTTTCTTCTTTTCTTTTTTTCTTTTCTTTCCTCTTCTTTTTCTTTTCTTCTCTTTTTCTTTTTCTTTCTTCTTTCTTCTCTTTTTTTCTTTCCCTTTCTTTTTTTCTTTTTCTTCTCTCCTTCTTCTTCTTTCTTCCTCTTTCTTTTCTTTCTTCTTTTCTTTTCTCTTTCTTCTTCTTCTCCTCTCTTTTCCTTTCTTCTTATTTCTCTTTCTTCTTTCTTCTTTCTTTCTCTTTTTCTTCTTTTCTTTCTCTTTTTTTTCTTCTTTTTTCTCTTTTCTCTCTCTTCTTTCCTTCTTCTTTTTTCTTTCTTCTTCTTTTTTCTTTCTTCTTCTTCTTCTTTCTCTTTTTTTCATTTTTTCTTTCTTTTCCTTTTCTTCTTCTTTTCTTCCTTTTCTTCTTTTTTCTTTCTTCTCTTCTTTCTTCTCTCTTTTTTTCTTTCTTTCTTTTTTCTTTCTTCTTTCTTCTTCTTCTTCCTCTCTTTTTCTTCTTTCTCTTCTCTTTCTCTTTTTCTTTTCTTTCTTTTCTTCTTTTTTTCTTTTCTTTTCTCTTTCTTTCTTTTCTTCTTCTTTCTTTCTTCTTTCTTTCCTTTTCTTTCTTTCTTCTTTTCTTCTTTTCTCTTCTTCTCTTTCTTTCTTTTTTCTTCTTTTCTTCCTTTTTTCTTTTTCTTTCTTTCTCTCTTTCTTTTCTTCTTTCTTCTCTTTCTTTTCTTTCTTCTTTCTTCTTTCTTTTCCTTCTTCTCTCTTTTCTCTCTTTCTTTTTTTCCTTCTTTCTCTCCTTATTTTTCCTTTTTTTCTTTCTTTTTCTTTTCTTTTCTTTCTTCTTTTCTTTTCTTCTTTTCTTTTTTTTCTCTCTTTCTCTCTTCTTTTCTTTCTTCTTTTTCTCTTTTCTCTTTCTTCTTTTCTCTTTCTTTTCTTTCTTTCCCTTTCTTTTCTTCTTTTCTTTTTTTTTCTTCTCTTTTCTTTTCTTTCTTCTCTCTTTTTTCTTCTTCTTCTTTCCTTCTTTTCTCTTTCTTTTCTTTCTTTCTTCTCTTTTCTTCTCTTTCCTTTCTTTCTTCTTTCTTCTTTTCCTTTTTCTTTCTTCTTTCTTCTTCCTTTTTCTCTTCTTTTTCTTTCTTCTTCTATTTCTTTTTTTCTTTCTTTCTTCTTCTTTTCTTCTTTCTCTTTTCTTTTTCTCTTCTTCTTTCTCTTTTTCTTTCTTCTCTTTTTCTTTCTTTTCTTTCTTCTTTTCTTTTTTCTTTTCTCTTCTTCTTTCTCTTTCTCTTTTTTTTCTTTTCTTTCTTCTTTTTCTCTTTTTTTTCTTCTTCTTTTTCTTTCTTTTCTTTTTTCTTTTCTTTTTCTTCTTTCTTTCCTCTTTTCTTTTCTTCTTTTTTTCTTTTCTTTTTCTTTTCTTCTTTTTTCTTTTCCTTTCTTTCTTCTTTCTTTTTTCTTTTCTTCTTTCTTCTCTTTCTTTTCTTCTCCTTTTTTTCTTCTTTTTCTTCTCTTCTCTTCTTTCTTTTCTTCTCTTTTCTTCTTCTTTTTTTCTCTTCTCTTTCTTCTCTTTCTCTTTTCTTTTTATTCTCTCTTTTCTTCTTTCTCTTCTTTTTTCTCCCTTCTTTTCTTTTTTCTTTTTCTTTCTTTCTTCTTTCTTTTTCTTCTCTTTCTTTTCTCTTTTCTTTCTTTCTTTTCCTTTTTCTTTTTCTTTCTTTCTTTTTTCTTCTTCTCTTCTTTTCTCTTATTTCTCCTTTCTTTTCTTTTTCTTTTCTTCTTTCTTTCTTTTCTTTCTCTTTTTCTTTCTCCTATTTCTTTTCTCTTTCTTTTCTTTCTTTCTTTTCTTCTTCCTTTTCTTCCTTCTTCTTTTTTTCTCTCTTCTTTTTTTCTTCTTTCTTTTCTTCTCTTCTCTTTTCTATTTTCTTTTCTTTTTTTCTTCTTTCTTTCTTTTTCTTTTTCTCTTCTTCTTCTCTTCTTTCTTTTCTTTTCTCTTTTCTTCCTCTTTTCTTTTTCTTCTTTCTCCTTTTCTTCTCTTATTTCTTTTCTTTCTTTCCTTTTTTTCTTCTTTTTCTCTTTTTTTCTTTCTCTTTCTTTCTTCTTTTCTTTTCTCTTTTTTCTTCTTCTTTCTTTCTTCTTTCTCTTTTTTCTTTTCTTCTTTCTTTTCTCTCTTTCTTTCTTCTTTTTTTTTTCTTTCTTTTCTTTTTTTCTTTCTTCTTTCTCCTTTTTTCTTTCTCTTCTTCTCTTCTTCTTCTTCTCTTTTCTCCTTTTTCTTTCTTTTCTCTTCTCTTTCTTTTCTTTCTTATCTCTTTTCTTTTCTTTCTTCTTTCTTCTCTTTCTTTTTCTTTTTTCTTTCTTTTCTTTTCTCTCTCTTTTCTCTCTTTCCTTCTCTTTTTCTCTTCTTTTTTTTCTCTTCTTTTTTTATTCTTCTTTTCTTTCTCTTCTTCTTTTTCTTTCTTTTCTCTTTTTTCTTTTTCTCTCTCTTTTCTTCTTTCTTTCCTCTTTCTTTTCTTTTTTCTTTTCTTTCTTTTTCTTTTTCTTTTTCTTTCTTCTCTTTTCTTTCTTTCTTTCTTTTTCTTTCTTTCTTTCTTCTTTCTCTTCTTTTTTTTCTTCTTTTCTTTTTCTCTTCTCTTTCTTCTTTCTTTTCTTCTCTCTTCTTCTCTCTTCTTCTCCTCTTTTTCTTTTCTTTCTCTTCTTTTTTCTCTTTTTCTTTCTTTTCTTTTCTTTTCTTTCTTCTTTCTTCTCTTTCTTTTCTCTTTTTCTTTTTTTTTTCTTCTTTTTCTCTTTCTCTTTTTCTTTTTTCTTTCTTTCTTCTTTCTCTTCTTTCTTTTCTTTTCTTCTCTCTTCTTTTTCTTCTCTTCTTCTTTTTCTTTTCTTCTCTCTCTTTTCTTTTTCTTCTTTTCTCTTTCTCTTTTTTTCTCTTCTTTCTTTTCTTTCTTTCTTCTTCTTTTTTCTTTTTCTTTTCTTTTCTCTTCTCTTCTTTCTTTTCCTCTTTCCTTCTTTTTTTCTTTCTCTTTTTTCTTCCTTCTTTTTCTTTCTTTTCTTTCTCTTCTTCTTCTTTCTCTCTTTCTTCTCTCTTCTTCTCTTTTCTTTCTTTTCTTCTCTTCTTCTTCTTCTTTTTTTTTCTTCTCTTTTTTTCTTTTCTTTTTTCTTCTTTTTTTTTCTTCTTTCTCTCTTTTTCTTTTCTTTTCTTCTCTTTTCCTTTTTTTTCTTTTCTTTCCTTTCCTTTTTTTCTTCTTTCTTTTTCTTTCTTCTTTTCTCTTTCTTTTCTTTTTCTTTCTTTCTTTTTCTTCTTTCTTTTCTCTTTTTTTCTTTCTTTTTCTTCTATTTTTTCTTCTTTTTCTTTCTTCTCTTTCTCTTCTTTTCTTTTCTCTTCTTCCTTCTTCTCTTTTTCTTCTTTTCTTCTTTTCTTTTTCTTTTTCTTTCTTTTTCTCTTTTCCTCTCTTTCTTCTTTTTCTCTTTCTTTCTTTTTTCTCTTTCTTCTCTTTTCTTTCTTCTTTTTTTTCTTTCTCTCTCTTTTCTTCTTTCTCTCTCTTTTCTTTCTCTTTCTTTTTCTTTTTCTTCTCTTTCTTCTTTCTTCTTTTTTTCTTTCTTTTCTCTTCTTTTTTCTTTCTTCTTTCTTTTCTTTCTCTTTTTCTTCTTTTCTCTTTCTTTTCTTCTCTTTCTCTTTCTCTTTTTCTTCTTTTTTCTCTTCTTTTTTTCTTTTTCTTTCTTTTTCTTTATCTTTTTTTTTTTCTTTTTTTTTTCTCTTCTTCTTCTTTCTTCTTTTTTTCTTTTTCTTTTTTCTCTCTTCTTCTTTTCTTTTTCTTCTTTTTTCTTTTCTCTTTTCTTTTCTTCTTTCTTTCTTTTCTTTCTTTCTTCCTTTCTTTCTTTTTCTTCTTTTCTTTTCTTCTTTCTTTCTTTTTTTTTTCCTCTTCTTTTCCTTTCTTCTTTCTTCTTCTTTTTCTTTTTTCTTCTCTTTCTTTTTCTTTTCTTTCTTTCTCTTCTCTTTTCTTTCTTTCTCTTTCTTCTTTATTTTCTCTTTCTCTTCTTTTTTTCTTCTTTTCTCTTCTTTTCTTTTCTCTTTCTTCTTTTCTTCTTTTTTTCTCTTTTTTTCTTTTCTCTTTTTCTCTTTTCTCTTTTTCTCTCTTATTTTCTTTCTTTCTTTTCTCTTTTTTCTCTTTTCTCTTCTTCTTCTTTCTTTTTCTTCTTTTTCTTCTTTTTTCTTTTTCTCTTCTTTCTTTTCTTCTTTTCCTCTTTTTCTTTCTTTTCTCTTCTTCTTCCTTCCTTTTTTCTTTTTTTCTTCTCTTTTTTTTCTTTCTTTCTCTTTTTATTTTTCTTTTTCTCTTCTCTTCTTTCTTCTTTTTCTCTTTCTTTCTTTTTCTTCTCTTTTTTTTCTTTTCTTCTTTCTTTTTTCTTTCTTCTTTTCTTTTTCTTCTTCTTTCTTTCTTCTTTTCTTTCTTTTTTTCCTTTCTTTCTTTCTATTCTTTTTTCTTTCTCTTTTTTCTTTTCTTCTTCTTTCTTTCTTCTTTCTTTCTTCTTTCTTTTTTCTTTTCTTTCTCTTTCTTCTTTTTTTCTCTTCTTCTTTTTCTTTCTTCTTTCTTCTTCTTCTCTTCTTCTTTCTTTTTTTTCTTCTTTCTTTCTTTTCTTTTTCTTCTTTTCTTTCTTCTTTCTTTTCTTTTTCTTTTCTTTCTTTTCCTCTTCTTTTCTTTTTTCCTTCTTTTCTTTCTTTTTCTTTCTTTCTTCTTTTTCTTCTTTTTTTCTTCTTTTCTCTTTCTCCTTTTTTTTTCTCTTCTTCTTTTCTTTTCTTTCTTTCTTTCTTCCTTTTCTTTTTTCTTCTTTCTTTCTTTCTTCTTTCTTCTCTCTTTTTCTTTTTCTTTTCTTTTTCTTTTCTTTCTTCTTTCTTTTCTCTTTCTTCTTTTTCTCTCTCTTTTCTTTCTTCTCTTCTCTCTTTTTTCTTTTCTTTCTCTTTCTTTTCTTTCTTTCTCTTTTTTTTCTTTTTCTTCTTTTTTCTTTTTCTTTCTATTCTTTTCTTCTTTTTTTTCTTCTTTCTCTTCTCTTCTTTTTCTTCCTCTTTTTTTCTTTTCTCTTTCTCTTCTCTTTTTCTTTTTTTTTTTTTCCTTCTTTTCTCTTCTTTCTTTTTCTTCTTTCTTTCTTTCTTTTTTCTCTTCTTTCTCTTTTTTTTCTTTTTCTTCTTTCTCTTCTTTTCTTTTTTTCTTTTCTCTTTTCTTTTTCTTTTTCTTTCTCTTCTTCTTTCTTTCTTTTCTTTTCTTTTCTCTTCTCTTCTTCTTTTCTCTTCTCTTTTTTTCTTTTCTTTCTTCTCTTTTCCTCTTTCTTCTTTTTCTCTTTCTTTTTTCTTTTTTTTTTCTTTCTTTCTTCCTTTCTTCTTTTTCTTCTTTTTCTCTTTCTTTCTTCTTTTTTCTTTCTTTTCTTCTTTCTTTCTTTTTCTTCTCTTCTTTCTTTTTTTCTTTCTTCTTTTTTTCTTTTCTTCTTTTTTTTTCTTTTTCTTTTTTTTTTTTTCTTCTTTCTCTTTCTTTTTTCTCTCTTATCTTTCTCTCTTTCTCTTCTTTTCTTTTTCTTTTCTCTTTTTTTTTCCTTTCTTTCTTTCTTCTCTTCTCTTTTCTTATCTTTTCTTTTCTTTCTTTTCTTTCTTTCTTCTCTTTCTTCTTTCTTTTTTTCTTTTTTTTTCCTTTCTTTTCTTCTTCTTCTTTTTCTTCTTCTTTCTTTTCTTCATTTCTTTCTTCTTCCTCTTTTTTCTCTTCTTTCTTTTTTCTTTCTTTTTCTTTCTTCTTCTTTTCTTCTCTTTCTTCTTTTCTTCTTTTTCTTTCTTTTTTTTTCTCTTCTTTTCTTCTTTCTTTATCTTCTTTCTTTTCTTCTTTTCTTTTTTCTTTTCTCTTCTTCTTTCTCTTCTTTCTTTCTCTTTCTTTCTTTTCTTTTTCTTCTCTTTTCTCTTCTCTTTTTTCTTTTTTCTTTCTTCTATTTTCTTCTTTTCTTTTTCTTTTCTTTTCTTTCTCTTTTTCTTTCTCTTTCTCTTTTTCTTTTTCTTTCTTTTCTCTTTTTTCTTTTCTTTTTCTTCTTTCTCCTCTCTTTTCTCTTTCTTTTCTCTTTTCTTTTTCTTTCTCTTATTCTCTCTTTTTTTTTCTTTTTTTTCTTTTTCTTTCTCTTTTTCTTTTCCTTCTTCTTTCTTCCTTCTTTTCTTTCTTCTTTCTATTTTCTCTTTCTTTCTTTCTTTTTTCTTTTCTTTCTTTTCTTTTCCTTTCTTCTCTTTTCTTTATTTCTTTTCTTTTTCTTCTTTCTTTCTTTCTCTTCCTTTTCTTCTCTCTCTTTTCTTTTTCTTCTTCTCTTTCTTCTCTTTCTTCTTTTCTTTCTTTCTTTTTTCTCTTCTTTTTTTCTTTTTTTTCTTTTCTTTTCTTCTTTTCTTCTTTCTCTTCTCTTCTCTTTCTCTTCTCTTTCTTTCTTTTCTTCTTTCTTTTTTTTCTCTTTTTTTTCTTTCTTTTCCTTCTTTCTTCTTTTTTTTTTCTTTCTTCTCTTTCTTTTTTCTTTTTCTTCTTTCTTTTCTTCTTTTTTCTTCTTTCTTTCCTTTCTTTTCTTTTTCTTTTTCTTTCTCTTTCTTTTTTTTCTTTCTCTTTTCTATTCTTTCTCTCTTTTTCTCTTCTTTTCTTTTCTTTTCTTTCTTCTTTTTTCTTATTTTCTTTTCTTCCTTTTTCTCTTTTCTTTTTCTTTTTATTCTTTCTCTTTCTTCTTTTCTTTTTTTTTTTTCTTTTCTTTCTTTCTATTTCTTTTCTTTCTTTCTTCTTTTCTCTTTTTTCTCCTTTTCTTTCTTTTCTTCTTTTTTTCTTCTCTTCTTTCTTCTTTCTTTCTTTCTTTCTTCTTATTCTTTTCTCCTTTTCTTTTTCTTTCTTTCTTCTTTCTTCTCTTCTTCTTTTTCTTTCTTTCTTCTCTTTCTTTTTTCTTCTTCTTTTTTCTTTTCTTTTTCTTTTTTTTCTTTTCTTTTTTTTTTTTTTCTCTTTTTTTTTTTTTCTCTTTCTTTTTCTTTTTCTTTCTTTCTCTTTTTCCTCTTTTTTTTTTCTTCCTTCTTCTTCTTTTTTTCTTTTTTTTCTTCTTCTTCTTTCTCTTCTTTCTTTTTTTTTCTTTCTTTTTTTCTTTTTCTTTCTTTCTTTTCTTCTTTTCTTTCTTTTTTTCTTTTCTCTTCTTTTTTTTTTCTTTTCTCCTTTTCTTCTTTTCTTTTCTTTCTCTTTTCTTTTTTCTTTCTTCTTTTTCTTCTTTCTCTCTCTTTCTCTCTTCTTTCTTTTTCTTTCTTCTCTTTCTTTTCCTTTCTTTTTTCTCTTTCTTTCTCTTTTCTTTCTTTCTTTTCTTTCTTTTCTTCTTTCTCTTCTTCTTTTTCTTTCTTTTCTCTTCTTTTTTCTTCCTCTCTTTTTTCTTCTTTCTTTCTTCTTCCTTCTTCTTTCTTTTTCTTCTCTCTCTTTTTTCTTCTCTTTCTTTTTTCTTCTTCTTCTTTCTTTCTTCTTTTTCTTTTCTTTCTTCTTTCTCTTTTTCTTTTTCTTTTTTTCTTTTTTCTTCTTTTTCTTTCTTTTCCTTTCTTTTTTCTTCTTCTTTCTCTTTTTTCTTTTCTTTCTCTTTCTTTTCTTTTTTTCTTCTCTTTTCTTTCTCTTTTTTTCTTTCTTCTTCTTTTCTTCTCTTTCTTTCTTTTCTTCTTTTTTCTCTTCCTTTCTTTCTTTTTCTTCTTCTTTTTCTTCTTCTCTTCTTTCTTTTTCTTTCTCTCTTTCTTTTCTTTCTCTCTTCTTTTCTTTCTTTCTTCCTTTTCTTTCTTTTTCTTTCTTTTCTTTCTTCTTCTCTTTTTTTTTTTTTTTTCTTCTTCTTCTTTCTTTTTCTTCTTTCTTTCTCTTTTTCTTTCTCTTCTCTTCTTCTTTTCTTTCTTCTTTCTTTTCTTTTTCTTCTTTTTTTTTCTTTTTTCTCTTTTCTTTCTTTTCTTTTTTTCTTCTTCTTTTCTTCTTCTTCTCTTTTTTCTTTTCTTTTTCTTCTTCTCTTTCCTCTTTTCTTTCTCTTTCCTTCTTCCTCTTTCTTTCTTTTTCTTTCTTTTTTTTTCTTTCTTTTCTTTCTTCTCTTTCTCTTTCTTTTTTTTCTTTCTTTCCTTTTCTTCTTTTTCTTCTTTTCTTTTCCTCTTCTTCTTTTCTTTCTTCTTCTTTTCTTCTTTTCTTTCTTTTTCTCTTTTCCTTCTTTCTTTCTTCTTTCTTTTTTCTTCTTTCTTTTCTCTTTCTTTTTCTTTTCTTCTCTCCTTCTTTTTTTCTTTTCTTTTTTTCTTTTTCTTTCTTTTTTTTCTTTTCTTTCTTTTCTTTTCTTTCTTTCTCTCTTTTCTTTTTTCCTTCTTTTCTTCTTCTCTCTTTTCCTTTCTCTTCTTTCTTCTTCTTTTTTTCTTTCTTTCTTCTTTTTTCTTTCTTTTTTCTTTTCTTTTTTTTCTTCTCTTCTTCTTTCTTTTCTTTCTTTCTTTCTTCTTCTTCTTCTTTTTCTTCTTCTTTTATTCTTTCTTTCTCTTCTTTTTTCTTCTCTTCTTTCTTTTCTTCTTTCTTTCTTTCTTTTTCTTTTCTTCTTCTTTCTTTTTTCTTTCTTCTTTCTCTTCTTTTTTCTTTTCTTTCTTCTTTCTTCTTTCCTTCCTTCTTTTCTTCTTTTTTTTTCTTCTTCTTTCTTCTTTCTTCTTTCTTTTTCTTTTTCTTTTCTTTCTTTTTTCTTCTTTTTCTCTTTTTCTTTCTTTCTTTTCTTCTTTTCTTTCTCTTTCTTCTTCTTCTCTTTTCTTTCTTCTCTCTTTCTTCTTTTCTCTTCTTCTTTCTTTCTTTCTCTTTCTTTTCTTTCTTTTCTTTTCTTTTCTCTTCTCTCTTCCTTCTTCTTTTTTTTTTCTTTCTTTCTCTTTTTTTTCTCTCTTCTTTTTCTTTCTTTTTTCTCTTCTTCTTTCTTTCTTTTTTTTCTCTTTTTCCTTCTTCTTCTCTTTTCTTCTTCTCTCTTCTTTTTTTCTTTTCTTTCTTCTCTTTTCCTTTCTTTTCTTTCTTCTTCCTTTTTTTTCTTTCTCTTTCTTTTTTCTTCTTTTTCTTTCTTTTTTTTTCTTTTTTTCTTCTTCTTTCTTCTTTTCTTTTCTTTCTTCTTTCTCTTCTTTTCTTTTCTTTTCTCTTTCTTTCTTTTTCTTTCTTTTTTCTTTTCTTTCTTCCTTTTCTTCTTTTTCTTCTTTCTTTTCTTTTTTCTTTCTTTCTTTTCTTTCTCTTTTTTTCTTTTTCTTTTCTTCTTTTTTTCTTTTTTCTTTCTCTCTTTTTTTCTTTTTTTCTTTTCTCTTCTTTCTCTTTCTTCTCTTTTTCTTTTCCTTCTTTTCTTTCTCTTTCTTTCTTTCTTCTTTTCTTCTTTCTTTCTTTTCTTTCTTTTTCTCTTCTTTTTTTCTTCTTTTCTTTTTTCCTCTTTCTTTCTTTCTTTTTTTCTTTCTTTCTTCTTTTCTCTTTCTTTTCTTCTTTCTTTTTTCTCTTTTTCTTCTCTTTTTTTCTTTCTTTCTTTTCTCTTCTTTTTCTTCTTTTTTTCTTCTTTTTCCTTCTTTTCTTCTTTCTTTCTTTTCTTTCTTCTCTTTTCTTTCTCTTTCTTTCTTTTTCCCTTCTTTCTTTTATTTCTTTTCTTTCTTTTCTTTTTCTCTTTCTTCTTTCTCTTCTTCTCTTTTTCTTTTCCTTTTTTTCTTTTCTCTTTCTTTCTTTTTCTTTCTTTCTTTTTCTTTCCTTCTTCTTTTCTTTTCTTTCTTTCTTTTCTCTCTCTTTTCTTCTTTCTTCCTCTTTCTTCTTTCTTTTTTCTTCTCTTTTCTTCTCTTTCTTTCTTTCTTTTCTTTCTTTCTTTTCTTTTCTTTTTTCTTTTCTTTCTTTCCTTTTTCTTCTCTTTTCTTCTTTCTTTCTCTTCTTTCTTTTCTTTCTCTCTTCCTTTTCCTCTTTTCTTCTTCTTTTCTCTTTTCTCTTCTTTCTCTTTTTTTTCTCTTTCTTTCTTTTTTTTTCTTCTTTTTTTCTTCTTCTTCTTCTTTTTCTTTTCTCTCTTCTTTTCTTTTCTTTTCTTTTCTTCTTTTCTCTTTCTCTTCTTTCTTTCTTTTCTTCTTCTCTTTTTTTTTCTTTTTTCTTCTTCTTCTTTCTTTCTTCTTTTTCTTTTTCTCTTTCTTTTCTTTTTTCTTTTCTTTCTCTCTCTTCTTCTCCTCTTTTCTTTTCTTTTCTTTCTTTTTCTTCTCTTCTTTCTTTCTTCTCTCTCTTTTTCTCTTTTCTTTCTCTCTCTTTTTCTTTTCTTTCCTTTCTTCTTTTCTTTCTTTTCTCTTTTTCTTCTTTTTTCTTCTCTTCTTTTCTTCTTCTTTTTTTCTTTTTCTCTCTTTTTCCTTTTCTTTCTTCCTCTTTTTTTTTCTTTCTTTTTTTCTTTCTTCTTTCTTCTTTTCTTTTTTTTCTTTTCTTTTTTTTTCTCTTCTTTCTTCTTCTCTTTTTCCTCTTCTTTCTTCTTTCTTTCTTTTCTTTTTCTTTCTTCTTTTTTCTTCTTCTTCTTTTTTTTTTCTTTCTTTTTCTTCTCTTCTTTTTCTTTTTCTTCTTCTTTTTCTTTTCTTCCTTTTTTCTTTTCTCTTTTTTTCTTTCTCTTTCTTTTCTTTTTTCTCTTTTTCTTCTCTTTTTTTCTCTCTTTCTTCTTTCTTCTTTCTCTTTCTTTTTTTTCTTCTTTTCTCTTTCTTTTTTCTTTTTTTTTTCTTCTCTTCTTCTCTTTTCTTTCTTTTCTTTTCTTTCTTTCTTTTTTCTTTCTTTCTTTTCTTTCTTTTCTCTCTCTCTTTCTTTCTTCTTCTTCTTCTTCTCTTTCTTCTTTTCTTCTTCTTTCTCTTTCTTTCTTCTTTTTCTCTCTTTCTTTCTTCTTTTCTTCTTCTCTTCTTTCTTCTTTTTCTTTTCTTCTTTCTTTTTCTTTCTTTCTTTTTTTCTTTTTTTTTTCTTCTTTCTTTCTCTTTCTTTTCTTTCTTTTTTCTTCTTCCTCTCTTTTTCTTTCTTCTCTTTCTTTCTTTCTTTTTCTCTTTCTTTTTTTCTCTTCTTTTCTTCTTCTTTCTTTCTTATTCTTTTCTTTTCTTTTCTTTTCTCTCTTTTTTTCTTCTTCTTTCTTTTTTTTTCCTTTCTTTTTCTTTTCTTCTTTTCTTTTCTTCTTTCTTCTTTCTTTCTTCTCTTTTTCTCTTTTCTCTTTTCTTTTTCTTTCTTCTTTTTTCTCTTTCTTTCTTTTCTTCTTTTTTTTCTCTTTCTTTTTCTTCTTTCTCTCTTTCTTCTTCTTTTCTTTCCTCTTCCTTCCTCTTTCTCTTCTTTCTTTTTTCTCTTCTTCTCCTTTTTCCCTTCTCTTTTTCTCTTTTTTCTTTCTTTTTTCTTTCTCTTTCTTTTCTTCTTCTTTTTCTTTTTCTTTTTTCTTCTTTCTTTTTTTCTTTTTTCTTCTTTTTTCTTTTTTTTTTCTTTCTTCTTTCTTCTCTTTTTCTTTCTTTCTCTTTTCTTTTTTTTTCTTCTTTCTTCTCTTTCTTTCTCTTTTTCTTTTCTTCTCTTTTCTTTTTTCTTCTTCTTTCTTCTCTTTTCTTTTCCTTCTTTCTCTTTTTCTTTTCTTCTCTTTCTTTTCTTTCTCTTTTTCTTCTCTCTTTCTTATTCTTCTTTTCTTCTTTCTTTCTCTTCTTTTCTTTTTTCTTCTTTTTTCTTCTTTTTCCTTCTTTTTTCTTCTTTTTTCTTCTTTTTCTTTTCTTTCTTTTCTTCTTCTCTTTTTTTTCTTTCTTCTTTTCTTCTCTCTTTCTTTTCTCTTCTTTTTCTTTCTTTTTTATTCTTCCTTTTTTCTCTTTTCTTTCTTTTCTTCTTTCTCTCTTCTTTCTTTTTCTTCTTTCTTTTTTTCTTCTTTTCTTTCTTCTTCTTTTCTTTCTCTTTCTTTCTCTTCCTTTTTCTTTTCTTTCCTTTCTCTTTTCTTTCTCTTCTTTTTTTTTTCTTTTTCTTTCTTCTTCTTCTTTCTTTCTTCTTCTTTCTTTTCTTTCTTCTTTCTTTTTCTTTTCTTTTCCTTTTTTTTTTCTTTTCTTTTTTCTTCTTTTTTTTTCTTTCTTTTTCTTTTTTTTTCTTTCTTTTTCTCTTCTCTTTTTTTCTTCTTCTTTTCTTCTTTTCTTTCTTTCTTTCTTTTTTTTCTTCTTTCTTCTTTTTCTTCTTTCTTCTTCTTCTTTTCTTCCTCTTTTTTCTTTCTTTTCTTTTTCTTTTCTTCTCTTTCTTCCTTCTTTCTTTTTTTTCTTCTTCTCTCCTTTTCTTCTTTCTTTCTTTCTTCTTTCCTTTTTCTTCTTTCTTTCTCCTTTCTTCTTTTTCCTTTTTTTCTTTCTTTTCTTTTTCTTTTCTCTTTCTTTTCTTCTTCTTTCTTTCTTCTCTTTCTTTCTTTCTCTTCTTTTTTCTTTTTCTTTTTTTCTTTCTTTTCTTCTTTCTTTTTTTCTTTCTCTTTTCTTCTTCTTTCTTCCCTTTTCTTCTTTCTTTCTTTTCTTTTCTTCTTTTTCTTCTCTCTTTCTTTCTTCTCTTCTCTTTTCTTCTTTTTTCTTTTCTTCTTCTTTCTTTTTCTTTCTTTATCCTTCTTTTTTCTTTCTTTTTTTTCTTCTTTTCTTTCTCTTTCTTTCTTCTTTCTTCTTCTTTCTTTTCCTTTTCTTCTTCTTTCTTCTTTTCTTTCTTTCCCTTTTCTTTTTCTTTCTCTTCTCTTTTTTTCTTTTCTTTCTTTTCTTCTTCTCTTCTTTTTCTTTCTTTTTCTTTCTTCTCTCTCTTTTTCTCTTTTCTTTTTTCTTCTCTCTTTTCTTTTTTTTTCTTCTTTCTTTTTTCTTTCTTTCTTCTTTCTTTTCTTCTTCTTTTCTTTCTCTTTCTTTTTCTTCTTTTTTCTTTCTTCTTTTCTTCTTCTTTTTTTCTTTCTCTTTTTTCTTTTTTTTCTTTCTTCTTCTTTCTTTCTCTCTTTTCTTTTTTTTTCTTCTTCTTTCTCTTCTTCTCTTCTTTCTTCTTTTCTTCTTCTTTTCTTTCTTCTCTTCTTTTCTTCTTTCTTTCTCTTTTCTTTTTCTTTCTTCTTCTTTCTCTTTTCTCTTCTCTCTTCTTTCTTTTTCTCCTTTTCTTCTTCTTTCTTTCTTCTTTTCTTTCCTCCTTTTCTCTTTTTCTTCTTCTTTTCTTCTTTTCTTTTCTTTTCTCTTTTTCTTCTCTTTCTTTCTTCTCTTTCTTTCTCTTTCTTTTTCTCTTCTTTTTTTTCTTTTCCTTTTTTCTTTCTTCTTCTTTTTTCTTTTTTTCTTTTCTCTTTCTTTTTTTTCTTCCTTCCTTCTTCTCTTCTATTTCTCTTCTTTTTTCTTTCTTTCTCTTTTCTTTCTTCTTTTTCCTTTTCTTTCTCTCTTCTTTCTTTTTTTTCTTCTTTCTTCTTTCTCTTTCTCTTTTCTTCTCTTTTTTTCTTCTTTTCTTTTCTTCTTTTCTTCTTCTCTTTCTCTCTTTCTCTTCTTCTTTCCTCTTTTCTCTTTCTTCTTCTTCTTTCTCTTCTCTTTTTCTCCTTTTTCTTCTTCTTTCTTCTTTTTTCTTTTCCTCTTTTTCTTCTTTCTCTTTTCTTTTTCTTTCTTTTTCTTCTTTTCTTTCTCTCTTATTTTTTCTTTCTTTCTTTCTTTTTTCTTTTCTTCTTCTTTCTTCTCTTTTTCTTTTCTTTCTTCTTCTTTCTTCCTTTCTCTTTTTCTTCTTCTTTTCTTTTTCTTTTTTCTTTTCCTCTTTCTTTTCTTTCTTTCTTTTTTTCTCTTCTTTCTTTCTTTTTCTTTTCTCTTCTTTCTTTCTTCTCTTCTTTTCTTTCTTTTTCTTCTTTCTTTCTTTTCTTTCTCTTCTTTCTTTTTCTTTCTTTCTCTTTTTCTTCTTTTTTCTTTCTCTTCTCTTTCTCTCTTCTTTCTTTTTCTTCTCTTTTTTTCTCTTTCTTCTTTCTCTTTCTTCTCTTTTTCTTTTCCTTTTCTTCTTTTCTTTTCTTCTTTCTTTTCTCTTCTTTCTTCTTCTTCTTTCTCTCTTTTCTTTTCTTTCTTTCTTTTTCTTCTTTCTTCTCTCTTTCTTTTTTCTTTTTCTTTTCTTCTCTTTTCCTTTCTTTTCTCTTTTTCTTTTTCTCTTTCTCTTCTTTCTTTCTTCTTTTTCTTCTCTTTCTTCTCTTCTCTCTTCTTTTCTTTCTTTCTTTTCTTTTCTTTTCTTTTTCTCTTTTCTTCTTTCTTTTCTTTCTCTCTTTTCTCTTCTTCCTTCTTTTCTTTTCTTCTTTTCTTCTCTTTCTTTTTTTTCTTTCTTTTTCTTCTTTCTTTTATTTTCTTTCCTCTTCTTTTCTTTTTCTTTCTCTTCTCTTTTCTTTCTTTCTTCTTCTTCTCTCTTCTTCTTTCTTTCTTTTTCTTCCTCCTTCTTTTCTTCTCTCTTTTTCTTCTTCTCTTCTCTTTTCTTCTATTCTTCTCTTCTTTCCTTTCTTTTTTTCTTTTTCTTTCTTTCTCTTTTCTTTTTTTCTTTCTTTCTTTCTCTTCTTCTTTCTTTTTCTTCTTCTTCTTTCTTTTCTTTCTTTTTTTTCTTCTTTCTTCTTTTTCTTTTCTTTTCTCTCTTCTTTCTTCTTTTCTTCTCTCTCTTTTCTTTCTTTCTTTCTTTCTTTTCTCTTTTTTTCTTTCTTTCTTTTCTTTCTTTTCTTCTTTCTTTTTCTCTTTTCTTTTCTTTCTTTCTCCTTCTTCTTCTTTTCTTCTTTCTTCTTTCTCTCTTTCTTTCTTTTCTTTTTTTTTTTTCTTTTCTCTTTCTTTCTTTTCTTTCTTTTCTTTTCTTTCTTTTTCTTCTTTTTCTTTTTTTTCTTTCTCTTTTTCTCTTTCTTTCTTCTTTCTTTTTTCTTCTTTTTTCTTTTCTCTTTCTTCTTTTCTCTTCTTTTCTTTCTTTTCTTCTTTCTTTCTTTTCTTCTTTCTCTTTTCTTTCTTTTTTTTTCTTCTTTTCTTTCTCCTTTTCCTCTTTTCTTTCTTTCTTTCTTTTTTCTTTCCTTCTTTCTTCTTTCTTCTTCTCTTTTTTTCTTTCTTTTCTTTTTTTCTCTTTTCCTTTCTTTTTCTTCTTCTTTCTTTCTTTCTCTTCTCTTTTCTTCTTCTTTCTCTTTTTTTCTTTCTTCTTTTCTCTTTCTTTCTTTTCTTTTTCTTTCTCTTCCTTTTTCTTTCTTTCTCTTTTTCCTTTCTTTCTTCTTTCTTT
>JAVJHS010000503.1:0-25623 GCA_032873175.1 Leptopilina drosophilae | reverse complement strand
TTGATTGTTTGTTTGGGGGGGGGTAGGGGGTGTTAGTTTGGTTTGGTGGTTGGGTTAGTTTTTTGGGGGGTGTGGGTTTGGGGGTGGTGGGTTGGTTTGTTTTTGTTTTGTTGGGGTTTTGGTGGTGGGTATTGTATTTGTTTGGGTGATTGTTTGTTTGTGGAGGGGTTTTTTGGTGTTTTTTGTGTTTTTTTTTGGGTTTGTTGTTTGGTTGGGGGGGTTGGGGGTTTTTGTGGGTTTTTTATTTTGGGGGGTTGTTTTGTTTTTGGTATTATTTGGGGGGTGGGGATTGTGGGGTATTTTGGGGTGTTTTTTGGGTGTTTGTTTTGGGTTGTTTTTGGTTTTGGGGGGGGGGTTGTTTTGGGTTTGGGGGGTGTGTTGTTTTGTTTGGGGGGTGTTTGTTGGGTGTTGTAGGGGGGGGTGTGGGGGTTTGTGTGGGTGTTGGGTTTTTTGGTTTGTGTTGGGGGGTGTTGGGGGGTGGGGTTGGGGGGGGGGGGTGTTGTGGTGGGTGGGTGAGGGGGGGGGGGGGGGGTGGGGTTTGTTGTTGGGGGGGTGGGGGGTAGGGGGGGGGGGGTTGGTGGGGGGTTTGTGTTTTGGGGTAGTGGGTTTGGTTGGGGTGGGGGGGTGGTTTTTGGGGTATGGGTGTTGGGAGGTTTGTGGGGGTGGGTTGGGAGTTTGTGTTAGGGGGGTGGGTGTTAGGATGGGGTGGGGGTTTGTTTTATTGTTGTGGGGGGGTTTGTTATGTTGGTTTGGGTGGTGTGGTGGGGTTTGTGGGGGTTGTTTGGTGGGTGGGGGGGGGGGGTTGGGTAGAATTTAAGAGGGGTTTTTTTTTTGGGATATGTGGTGTTTTGTGTGTTGGGTTGGGAGGTTTTGTTGTTTGGGGTGTGGGTGTTTTTGTTTTTTGTTTTGTTGGGCGTGGTGTTGGTGGTTGTGGGGGCGGGTTTTGTGGTGGGGGTTGTTGTAGGGGTGTTTTGTTTAGGGGGGTTGGGGGGTGGGTGTGGTGTGGTTGTTTTTGGGTGTTGTTGTGGGTGGGGGTGTTTGGGTTGTTGGTGTTGTGGGTGTTGTTTGGGGGGGGGTTTTGTGGGGGGTGGTTGGGGTTGGGGTTTTTGGTGTGGGTTTGGGTTGGGGGTGTTGGGTGTGGGTGGGTGGGGTTGGTTGTGGGGGGTGTTTGGGGGGGTGTGGGGGGTTTTGGTTGGGTGTTTGTTTTTGTTTAGGGGGTGGGTTTTTGTGAGGTTTGTTGTTGTTTTTTTGTGGTGTTGTGGTTGTGGGTGTTTTGGTTGGGGGGGTTGGTTGTGGGGTTTGTGGTTGGTTGGTTTTTGGGTGGGTTGGGTGTTATGGGGTTTTGGTGGTTTTGGTTGTTTTGTTTGGGGGGGTTGTGGTGAGGGGGTGGGTGGTTTTGGTGGGGGGGTGTTTGTTGGGGGGTTTTGTTTTTTGGTTGTGGCTGTGTTGTTTGGTGTTTGGGGTGGTGGGTTTTTTGGTTTTTTTGGGGGTTGTGGGGGGGGTGTTGGGGGTGTGTGGGTTAGGTTGATGGGGGGTTGGTAGGTTGTGTGTGGAGGTTGGTTTTGTTTGGGGGTTGTGGTTTGTGGGTGGTGGGGTGGAGGGGTTTGGGGGTTGGGTGGGGGTTGTGGTGGGTGTGTTGGGTTTTTTGTTGTGGGGTGGGTGGGTGTTTTTTGTGTTTGGTGGTTTTGTGTAGTGGTTTGTTGTGTTGGTGGTTTTGTGGGGTGGGGGTGGGTGGTGGTGGTGGTGGTTTGGGTTTTGTGGTTTGGTTTTTTGGTTTATGTTGATTAGTTTTGGGTGGTTTGTTGGGGTGGGTGAGGGTGGGGTGTTGGTGGGTGGGTGTTTTTTTTGGGTTTTTGTTGGTTGTTTTGGTTGTGGTTGGTGTTGGGTGTGTTTTTGGTGTTTGTTTGGGTGGGGTGGTTGGGTTGTTTTGGGGGGGGGTGTGTGGGGGGTGGGGTGTTTTTGGTGTGGGGGGGGGGGGTTGGGTGGGTTGGTGGGGGGGTTTGTGTGGGTTGTTTTGGTTGGGGGGGGTTTTGGGGTGTTTGGTGTTTGGGGTGGTGGGGGGGGTTTTTTGTTGGTTGGGTGGTTTTGTTGTGTTGGGTTGGTTTTTGGGGTGGTTTGTTTGTGTTTTGGGTTGTTTTGGTGGTTTTGTGGGGTGTTTTGTTTGGGTTGGTGGGGTGGTGTGGTGTTTTGTTGTTTGTGGGGTTTGGTGGGTGGGGTTTGTGTGTTTTGGTGGTGTTGGTTGTGTGTTGTTTTGTTGTGGGGGTTTGGGGGTTTTGTTTTGTGGGTGTGGGGGTGGGTGTTTTGTGGGTGGTTGTTTTTTTGTGTTTGTTTGGGGGTGGTTGGGTTTGGTGGGTTGGTGTTGGGGTTTTTTGTTTGGGGGTTTGTTTGTTTTGGTTGTTTGTGGTTTTTTGGGGGTGTTTTTTTTGGGGGGGTTGTTTTGATGGGGTTGTGGGGGGGTTTTTGTTGTTGGTTGTGGTGGTGTTTGTTTTGGGTGGGTTTTTGTGTGGGTGTTTGTGTGTTTTGTGGGGTTGTGTTGTTTTTTTGTTTGGGTGTTGGAGTGGGTTGTTTTTGTTGGGTGTGTTTGGGGGTGTTTGTTTGGTTTTTGTGGTGGTGTTTGGTTTGGTGGGGTTGTTTTTGGTGTGGGTGTTTGTGTTGGTGGTTTTTTTTTGGTGGGGTTGGTTGGTTGTTGGGTGGTTTTGTGTTGGGTGTTTGTTGGGGGTGTTGGTGTGTTGGGTTTGTGTGGGGGTGGTGTTTGGGGGGGTGTTGGTGTGGGGGTTTTTTTGTGGTTGGGTTTGGGTTGGGTTTTTTGGGGGTGTTGGTGGGTGGTGTTTGTTTTTTTTGTGGGGTTTGTGTTGGGGGTTGTGAGTGTTTGGTGTGGGGTGGGGGTGGGTGGGGGGTTGTTTTGTTTGGTGTGGGAGTTTTGGGGGGGGGGTGGGGTTTTTGGGTAGGGGTTTTTTTGGGGTGAGGTTGGTGTTTGGGTGGGGGGGTGTGTGTGTTTTGTGTTTTTTTTTGTTGGTGTGGGGTGGGGGGTGGGGGGTGGTTGGTGTTGGTGGGGGTTGTTGTTTTTTGGGGGTGTTGGGGTGGGGGGTGTGTTGTTGGGCTATTGTTTGGGGGGGTGTTTTGGTGGGTTGTGTGGTGGGTGTTGGGTTTGTGTTATGGGGGGGGGTTTGGGGGTGGGGGGTTGTTGGGGTGGTTGGTTTGTGGGTGGTGTTGTGGGGTTAGGTTTGGTTTTGTGGGGGGTTGGGTGTGGGTGTGGGTTTTGGGGTTTTTGGGTTTGGTATGTTTTGTGTTTTGGGGGTGTTGGGTGGTGGGGTGGTTGTTGGGTTTGGGTAATTTGGTGTGGTGGTTGGTTGGTTTTTGGTGGGGGGGGTTTGGTTGTTTGGGGGGTGGTTGGGTTTTGGTGGGGGGGTGGTATGTTGTGGGGTGGTGTTTGTGGGGGGGGTTTTTTGTGTTTGTGTGGGGTGGTTGTTTGGGGGGGTGGGGTTGGGGTTGTGTGTTTGTTGGGGGGTGTTTTTGTGTGGGTTGGGTTTTGTTGATTTTGGGGGGGGTTGTTGGGGTGGGTTTTTTGTTTGGGTGGATTTGGGGTGTTTGGAGGGTTGTGTTTGGTTTGGGTGTGTGTTGTGTTGGGGGGGGTTGTTGGGTTGGGGGGCGTGTGGTTGTTTTTTGGGGGAGGGGGTGGGGGGGGTTGGGTTGGGTTGTTGGGTGGTGGTTGTGGGGTGTGGGGGGGTTGTGTGTTTGGGGGTTGTTTTTTTGGTTGTGTGGTATTTTGGGTGGTTTTTTTGTTGGTGGGTGGTTTGGGGGGGTGTGGGTTGGTGGTGTGGGGGTGGGTGTTGGGGGTGGTGTTTGTTTTGGGGGGGTGTTTTTGTTTTGGTTGGTGGGTTTTGTGTGGGTTGGGTTATAGGTTTTGTAGTTTGTTGTATGGGTTGTTTGTTTTGGGGGATGGTAGGGGGGGTCTTGTTTATTGTGATTTTGGTTGTGGTTCGGTTGTTTTTGTTGTGGTTTGGGGTTGGGTGGTTTAGGGTGGTGTTGGGGGGGTTTTTGTGTTGTTGTTTTTGTGGGCGTTGTGGGGGGGTTGGGGTTGGGGGGGGTGTGGTTGGTGGGTAATGGGTGGGGTGGTTTTTTTGGGGTGTTGTGGTGTGGGGTTGGGTTTGTTAGGGGGGGGATTGGTTGTTGGGTTGATGGTGTGGGGGTGTTGTTGGTGTGGTTGTTTTGGGTTGTGTTAGGGTTGTTTTGTTTGTTGGTTGTGTATGTGGGGGTGAATTTTGCGGGGGTATGTGTGTGTTTGGGGTTTGAATGTTTTGGTGTTTGAGTTGTGGTGGTTTTGTGGTTTGTTGGTGAGGGGTTTGGGTTTGTTGGGAGGGTGTTGGGTGTGTGTTGGTGGGTGTGTGGGGGTGTGTTTGGGTTTGGGGTATTTGGTGGTTTTTAATTGGTGTGGATTAGCGGGGGTGTGGTTGTGTTTTGATGTGTGTGGGTTGTGATGTTGGGGGGGTGGATTTGGGGGTTATTTTTTATTGGTATGGTTAGGTGTGTGGTGGTGTTGGTGGGGGTGTTGGGTGGTTGGTAAGTTGTGGAAAATTAGTTATTTGGTAGTGTGGTTATTTTTGTTGAGTGGTTGGAGTGGGGGATGTGTGTTGGGTGGGTGGATGGGGGGTGGTTTGGTGTGTAATGGTGTGTGGGTTTTTGGGTGTTGGTGTTGATTTGGTGGTGTTGGTTGTTGGTGGTTGGGCAGATTGTTTTGGATTAGTTGTTGTGTGGGTTTAAAAATTGGTTGTGTGTTTGTGGAGGTGTGGGTGGGTGTGGTATGTGAGGTGGGTTTCTGGGGTGATGTGGGAGGGTGTTGGTTGTTTTTGGGGTGGATTTGTTTTGGGGTGTTTGGGGGGGGGAGGGGTGTGGTGTTTTGGTTTGGTGTGTTGGGAATAAGGGGGGTTGGGGGTGTGTTTGGGGGTGGGGGGGGGGATATTTGGGGGGGGGGTAATTTTTTGGGGGGTGGTAGTGGGTTGGGGGGTTGGGGGTGGGTTGTGTTTGGTTGGTGTTGTGGGGTGTTGTGGTTGGTTGTGGTGGGTTTATGTGGTGGGTTTGGGGTTGGTGGTTGGGTTGTGTTGTGGGTGGGTGTTTGTTTGGGGTAGGGTATGTTGGGGGGTTTGTGGTTGGGGTGGGTTTTTGTGGGGTGATGGGGGTGTTGGTTGTGTTGTTGGGTGAGTATTTTTGTTGGGGGTTGGGTGTGGGGTGGTGTTTGTTGGTGATTGTGTTTGGGGGTGGTTTGGTTGGGGGTTTTTGTTTGATTTGGTTTTTTTGAATGTTTGGGGTTGGTGGGGGGTTGTGGTTTTTGGTGGGAGTTTGGGTTTGTGTTGTTTGATTGGGTGTGGGGGTTTGGGTTTGGGTAGTGGTTGGGTGGTGTTGGGTGGGGTGGTTGTGGGGGGTGGTGTGTGTGTGGTTTTTGGGGGGTGTGGGTTGGTTTGGTTGGTGTTGTTTTGGGTTGGTTGTTTTGATTGATTGGGGGGGGGGTTTGTTGGGGGTTGTGTTTTGTGTTTTGGGGGGGGTGGGGGGGGGGGGTGGGTGTGGTGTTGTGTTGGTTTGGGGGGTGGTGGGGGTGTTTTGTGGTTTTTTGGTTGGGGGGTGTTGTTAGGTTTGTGGTGTTTGGTGGGTTGTGGGGGGGGGGGTTGTTGGGGGTTTTTGTGTTGGGGTGTTTTTTGTGGGTTGGGTGTTTGGTTTGTGGGGTGGGTTTTGTGGTATTGTTGGGGTGGGGGGGGGTGGTTTTGGGGTTGTGGTGTTTTTTGGTGGTGGGGTGGGTTGGGTGGGTTGGGGGGGTGGTTTTTGGGGGGGGGTTGTGTGGTTGGGGTTTGGGGGGGTTTTTGTTTTGGGTGTTGTTTTTGTTTGTGTTGTTGGGGGGGGGGTGGGGGTGGTGGGTTTGTTTGGTGGTTTTGTTTTGGGTGGTGGTGTTGTGTTGGGGGGTTGTTTTTTTGTGTTTGGGTTTTTGGGTGGTGGGGGGTTGTTTTTGGTTTGGTGGTTGGTTGGTTTGGGTTTTGATGGGGTGTTTTTTTTTGGGTTTTTGTGGGGGGTTTTTGTGTGGGGTTTGTTTTGTTTTTTTTGGGTTGGGTTTTTTTTGGTGTGGGGGTGGTGGGGTTGGGGTTGTGTTTTTTGGTGGGGGTTTTGGTGTGGGTGTTGAGGGTTGGTTTGTGGGGGGGGGGGGGAGGGGGGTTTTGGGTTTGTTGGTTTGTTTGGGTTGGGTTTTTTGTGTGTTGTTTGGGGGTTTTGTGTGTTTGTTGGTGGGGTGTGGGGGTTTGGGGGGGTGGGGTTTTTTTGTGGGTGTTTTTTTTTTTGGTGTTTGTTTTTGTGTTGTGTTTGTTTGTTGGTGGGGGGTTTTGGGGGGTTTTTGTTTGTTTGGTGGTGTTGTTTTTGGGGGGTGTGGGGGTTTTTATTTTGGTGGTTGGTTTTTTTTTTGGGGTTTTGGGGTTTGGTGTTTGTGTGGGTTTGGTGTGTTTGGGGGGGTTGTTGTTGGGTTTTTGTTGGTTTTTGGTTTTTTGTTGTGGTTGAGGGTTTTTTTTTGGTGTTTGGGGGGGGGTTTTTTGGGGTTTGGGGTTGTGTGTTGGTGGGTGTGTTTGGGTTTTTGGGGGTGGGGTTTTTGGGGGTGGGGGGTTGGTTTTTGTTGTTTTGGTGGTGTTGTGGGGTTTGGGTTTTTGGGGGGTGTTTGTGGTTTGTTGTTTGGGGGGGTGTTTTGGGTTGTTGGGTGTTTGTTTTGTGTTGGTTTTTGGTGGGTGGTTGTTGGTGGGGTGTGGTTTTTTGGGGGGTTTTTTGTGTGTTTGTTTGGTGGGGGGGGGTGTTTGGGGGTTTTGGGGAGGTGTTGTGGTGTTGGGGTGTGTTTTTGTTGGGGGTGTTGTTTTTGTTGGGTGGGTTTGGGTTGTTGTGGGGGTGTTGTGGGGTTGGGGTTTTGGGGTGGTTTGGGGGGGGTTGTTGTGGGGTTTGGGGGTTTGGTGTTTTTGTTGTTTTTTGTGGAGTGGGTTTTTTTGTTGTGGGGTGTTTTTGGGGGGGGTGTTTGGTGGGTTTTTGGGTGTTGGGTTGTTTGGTTTGGGGGGGTGTTTGTGGTGTGTTTTTTGTTTTGTTGGGTGGTGGGGGGTTTTGTGGGGTTGGTTTTTTTTGTTTGGGGTGGGGGGTTGGGTTGTGTTGTTTTGGGGTTTGTTGTGGGGTTTTGGGGTGGTTTTGGGGTGGGTTTTTGTTTTTTGGGTGGGGGGTTTGGTTATTGTTGGGGTTGGGGGTTTTTTTGTTTTTGGGTGTGGTGGGTGGGTTTGTTGGTGGTTTTTTGGGGTTGGGGGGTGGGTTGGGGGGGTGTTTGTGTTGTTTTGTTTTTGTTGGTTTTTGTGGTGTTTTTTTTTTGTTTGGGGTGGGTGTTGTGGGTTGTGGGGGGGTTGGGGTTGGGGTTTTTTGTTTTGTGTTGTTGGGGGGGGGTTGGGGGGGTGTGGGTGTGTTTTGGTTGTGGGTTGGTTTTTTGGTGGGTTTGTTGTGGGGGTGTGTTTTGGTGGTGGGGTTGGGTGGGGTGTTTTGGGGGTGGGGTTGGTGTGGTGGGGTTGGGGTTGTTTTGTGTTGTTTGTTTTTGGGTTTTTTTTTGGGTGGGTGGGTGTTTTGGTTTGGGGTTTGTTTGTGGTTGTGTTTTGGTTTTGGGTGTGGGTTGGGGGTGTTTGGGGGGGGGTTGTTGTTGTGGGGTGTTTTGTGGGGTTGTTGGTTGGTGGGGGTGTTGTTTTGGGGGTTGGTTGTTTGGGGGGGGTGGGGGGGGGGGGTTTTTTGGGGTGTTTGGTTGTGGTGGTTTTGTTGGTTTGTGGGGGGTTTGTTTTTTGGGGGTGTGTTTTTTTTTGGTGGGGGGTTGGGATGTGGGTTTTGGGGTGTGGTGTTGGTTTGTTGGTGGTGTTGGTTGTGGGGTTTGGGTTTGTTTTGTGGTTGGTTTTGTGGTGGGGGTTGTTTGTTTTTTGGGGTTTTTGGGGTTTTTGTGGTGGGGTTTTGGGGTTTTTTGGGGGTGTGGTGGGTGTTTTGTTTTGGGGTTTTTGGTTTGTGTTTTGGGGGGTGTTTTGGGGGTTTTGGTTTGTTGGGGGGGTTTGTGGGTTGGGGGGTGTTTTGTTTGTGGGGTTTTTGGTGGGTGTTTTTGGGGTTTTTGGGGGGGGTTTGTGGTTGTGTTTTTTGGGGGGGTTGTTGTTTGGTTGGTTTTTTTTGTTGTTTTGGGGTGTTTGGTTGGTGGGGGTTTTGGTTGTTTTGTGGGTTTTTGTTGGTGGGGTTTTTTGGGGGGGGGGTGTTTTTGGGGTTGTTGGTGTTGGGGTTTTTTGGGTGGTTTTTTGTGGGGTGGGGTTTTTGGGGGTTGGTTGGGGTGTTGTTGTGTGTTTTTGGGGGTTTTTGGGGTTTGGTGTTTTGGGGGGGTGGTTTGGGGGGGTTGGGGTTGTGTGTTGTTTTGTTGGTTTTGGGTTTGTTGGTGTGGGGGTGTTGTTTTGGGGGTGGGTGGTTGTGGTGGGTGTTTTTGTTGGGTTTTGGGTGTTGTGGTGGGGTGTTGGTTGTTTTGTGGGGGTGTTGGTTGTTTTTTGGGGTGTTGGTTTTTTGTGGTGGGTGTTTGGGTGTTTTTGTGTGTTTTTTTTTTTTTTGTGTTTGGGTTTTGGGGGGGTTTTTGGTTGGGGTTTGGTTTTGTGGTTGTTTTTGTTTGGTTGTTTTTTTATGGTTTTTTTTTGTGTTTTGGATTTGTTGTTTTTTTGTTGTTTTTGGTGTGTGGGGTTTTTTTGTTTTGGTTGTTATTTTTGTGTTTGTTTTGTTGTTGTTTTTTGTGGTTTTTTTTGGGGTTTTTTGTGGTTTGTTGGTGGGTTTTTGGTGGATTGGGGGGTTTTTGTTGGTGGGGTGTTGTGTTGGGTTTGTTATTTTTTTGTTTTTGGGGGGGGGGGTGGGTGTTTTTTTTTTGTGGTTTGTTTGGGGTTGTTGTTTTTGGGGTTTGTGTTTTTTTGGGGGGTGGGGGTGGTTTGGGGTGGTGTTGGGTGTTTTGTTTGGGGGGGTTGGGGTTGGGTTGTTTGGTTTGTGTTTTTGGTTTGGGTGGTTTTTTTGGTGTTTTGTTGGTTGTTGGTGGGTGGGTGGTTTTGGGGTTTTGGGGTGGGGGTTGGGTTTTTTTGGTTGTTTGTTGTGTTTGGTTGTGTTTGTTGTGGTGTTTTTTTTGTTTGGTGTTTGGGGTTGGTGTTTGTTGGTTGGTGTTGTTTTGTGGTTTTTTTTTTGGGTTGGGGTGGGTGTGTTTTGGTTGTTTTGTTGTTGGTGGTTTTTTTTTTGGGTTTTTTTTTTTTGGGTGGTGGTGGGTTGGGTTTTTGGTGTGTTTTTGGGGTGGTTGTTGTGTGTTGGTGTTGGGTGTGTTTTTGGGGGGTTGTGTTGTGGTTTGGGGGTTGTTTGGTGTTTGGTGTTGTGTTTGGGGGTTTTGGGTTTGGTTGTTTTGGGGGGGGTGGGTTTTTGTGTGTTTTGTTTTTTTTGGTGGTTGTTTGGGTGGTGTGGGTTTGGTGGGGGGGTTTTTGTTTTTGTTTGGTTTTTTTTGGGGGGGGGTTTTTTGTGGGTTTTTTGTTTTTTTGTGTTTGGTTTTTGGTTTGGGTTTTTGTGGTGGGGGTTTTTTGGGTGTTTGGGATTGTTTTTGGTGGTGTTTGTGTTTTGTTTTTGTTGGGTGTTTGTGTTTTGGTGGTTTTGTTGTTGTTTTTTGTTTTGGGGTTTTTGTGGTTTTGTTGGTGGTTGGGTTGGGGTGGGTTTGTGTGTGTTGGGTTGTTGGGTGTTTTTTTGGTTGTTTTTGTTGGGGTTTTTGTGTTTTTTGTTTGTTTGTTGGTTTGGGTGTTTTTGTTGGGTTTTTTTGTGTTTTGTTGGGGTTTGGGTTTGGGGGTTGTGTTGTGGGGGTGGTTTGGGGGTTTGTGTGTTGGTGTTTTGGGGTGTTTGTTGTTTTTTTTTTGTGTTTTTGGTGGTTGTGTGGGGGTGTTTGTGGGGGTTTTTGTTTTTTTGGGTTGGTTTTTTGGTGTTTTGTTTGTGGGGTTGGTGTTTTTGGTGTTGGGTTTGTGGGGGGGGGGGGTTGTTTTTGTGGTTGGGGTGGTTGTGTGGGGGGGGGGTTGTTTGGGGGGGGGTTTTGTTTGGTGTTTTGTGTTGGTGGGGGTTGGTGGGGGGTGTTTGGGGTGTGGTTTTTGGTTGGGTGTTTGTTTGGGTTGGTTTTTGGGTGGTGTTTTTTGTTGTTTTGTTTTGGTTGGGGGGGGGTTTATGTGGGTTTTTTTGGGGTGGGGGGGTTGGGGGGGGGTTTGATGTGGTGGGTTTTTGTGGGGGGGTTTTTTGGTGGTTTTTTGGGGGGGGGTTGGGGTGTTTGGTTTTGGTTTTTTTGTGTGTTTTTGTTGTGGTGGGGTGTGTTTTTTTGTTTGTTGTGGTGGGGGTTGTGGGTGGGGGTGGTTTTTGTTTTGTTTTGTGGTTTTTTTGATTGTGTTTGTTTTTTGTGTTGGGGGGTTGGGTTGTGGGTTGGGGGTGGGTTTGTGTTGTTTTGTTTTTTGGTTTTTTTTGGGGGGGGTGTGTTTTTTGTGGTTTTGTGGGGGTTGTGGGTTGGTGTGGTTGGTGTTTGTGGTTTGGGTTGGGGGGTTGTTTTTTTTGGGTTGTTGTTTTGGGTTTTTTTTTGTTTGTGTTTTTGTTGTGGTGGGTTGTTTTTGTGGGGGTGTTGTGGGTTGTTGGTTTGTGTTGTGTTGGTGTGTGGGGTGGGGGGTGTTTTGGTGTGGGGTGGGTGTTTTGGTTTTTTTTGGTTTTGGTTTTGGGTTTGTGTTTTGGTGTGTTGGTTGGTTTTGGGTTGTGTGTTTTTGGGTGGTTGGGTTGGGGGTGTGGTTTTTTTGGGGTGTGGGGGGGGTTGGTGGGGGGGGGGGTGGTTTGTTTGGGGGGTTTGTTTGTTGGTGTTTTTGTGTGTTGGGTGTTTGTTGTTTTGTGGGTTTGGTGGTGTTTGGTTGTTTTTGGGGGGGGGTTTTTTTTGTGGGGTTGTGGTGGTTGGTTTGGGTGTTGGGTGGTTGTGGGTTTGTGTTGTTGTGGTTGGTTGGGTGGGGTGGTGGGGTTTTTTTTGGATGTGTTTGGGGTTTTGGGGTGTTTGTGGTTGGTGGGTGTTGTTTTGTTTTGGGGGGTGGGGGGTTGTTTTTTATTGGGTTTTTTTTGGTTTGTGTGGGGTGGTGGGGTTGTGGGGGTTTGTGGTTGGGTTTTGGGGTTGTTGTTTTTGTTTGGGTGGTTTGGGTGGTTTGGGGGGTTTTTGGGGTGGGTTGTTTGTTTTGGGTGGTTTTGTTTTGTGGTTGGTGGGGTTGTGGTTTGGGGTTGTGTTGTGTTTGGGGGGGTTTTGTTTGTATTGTTGTGTTGTGGTTGGTGTTTGGGGGGGTGGGGTTGGTTGTTTTTTTGTGTGGGTTTGGTTTTTGGGTTGTGGGGGTGTTTTTTTGTGGTGGTGTGTTTTTTGTTTTTGTTTGTGGTGTATTTTTGTGGTTGGGGGGGGTGGTTTGGGGGGTGGTTTTGTTGGGTGGGGGTTTGTTTTTTTGGGGGTTTTGTGTTTGGTGGTTTTTTTGGGGGTGTTTTTTTGTGGGGTGGGGGTTGTTGGGGGTTTGGGTGGTTTTTTTTGTGGTTTTTTTTGTGGGTGGTTTGGGGTTTTGGTGGTTTGGGGGGTGTTGTTTGGGGGTGGTGTGGTGTTGGGTGTTGGTTTTTGTTTGGGGTTGGTGGGTTTTTGGGGGTGTTTTTTTTTGGGTGTTTGGGGGTTGGGGGGTTGTTTGTTTTTTTTGTTGGTTGTGTTTGGGTGGTTGGGGGGTGTTTTTTTGGGTGTTTTTTGTGGGGTTGGGGTTTTTGTTTTTTTTGTGTTGGTTTTTGTGTTTTGGTTTGTGGTTTTTTGGGTGGGTGGGGGTTGGGGGGGTTGGGGTTGGTGGGTGGTTTTTTTGGTGTTTTTGTTGTGGGTTTGGGGTTGTGTTTTTGGGTGTTGTGGGTTGTGGGGTTTTGGTTGGGGGTTGGGTGGTTTTTTTGGTTGTTGGGGGTGTGGGGGGGTTTTGTGTTTGGGGTTTGGTGGTGTTTGTTTTTGTGGTGGGTTGTGTTTGGAGGGTGTTTGGTTGTTGGGTGGTTGGGGGGGGTGTGTTTGGGGGTGTTGTGTTTTTTGGTGTGTTTTTGGTTGTTGGGGGGGGGTTTTTGGGGGTTGTGTTGGGGTGGTGTGGGTGGTTTTGGGTTGTTTTTTGGGGTGGTTTTTTTGTTGGGGTTGGGGGTGGGTGGGTGGTGTGGGGGGGTTTGGTGTTGTGTGGGTTTTGGTTGTGGGGGGTTTGGGGGTTGTGGGTGTTTTGTTGGGGTTGGGTGTGTTTGTTTTTGGTTGGATGGTGTTTTGGTGTTTTTGTTTGTTTTTTTTTGGTGTGGGGGTGGTTGTTTTGGTTTGGGGGTGGGTGGTTTTTTGTTTTGGGGTGTTTGTGTTGGGTGGTGGGGTTTTGGTTGTGTTTTTGGGGTGTGGGGGGTGTTGTTTTTTGTTTTGTGGTGTTTTTTTTTGTTTTTGGGTTTGTTTGGGGGGGTTTTTGTTTTTTTGGTGTTTTTGGGTGTGTTGTTTTTTTGGGGGGAGGTTGGGGGTTGTGTTGTTTTTGGGTTTTTGTGGGTTTGGGGTGGTTGTTTTTTTTGTTGGTTTTTTTTTGGTTTTGTTTGTTGGGGTGTTTTTGTTGGGTTTTTGTGGTTTTTTTTGTTTTTTGTTTTTTTTTGGTGGGGGGTTTGGGGTGTTTTTGTGTTTTTGGTGTTGGTTTGGTGTTGGTTTTGGTGGTGTTTGGGGTTGTTGTGGGTGGGGTGGTTTTGTGGTGTTTGTTTTTGGGTTGTTTTTTTGGGGGTTTTTGGTTGTGTGGGGTGGGTTTGTTGGGGTTTTTTTGTTTTGGGGGGTTTTTGTTGGTGTGGGGGTTTTGTTTGGGGTTTTGGGGGGGTTTTGTTTGGGGGGTTGTTTGTTTTTTGGGTGGTTTTGTGGTGGGTTTTTGGGGGTGTGGGTGGTTGTTTTTGTGGGGTTGTTTGGGTTTGTTTTTGTTTTGTTTTTTTTGTTTTTTTTGTGTTTGGTTTTTGGTTGTGTGTGTTTGTTTTTGTTTTTGGGGGGGTTGTGGTTGGTGGTTTGGGGGTTTTGTGGGGTGTTGTTTTGGTGTTTTTTTTTGGTGGGTTGTGGGTTTTGTGGGGGTTTTTTGTTTGTGGGGGGTTTTGTTGGGTGTTTGTTTTTTTTTGGTTGGGGGTGGTTTTGGTGTTGTTTTTTTGGTTGGTTTTTGGTTTGTGGGGGTGTTTTTTGGTTTTTGTTGTTTTTTTTGGTTTGTGGGTTTTTTGTGGTTTTTTGGGGTGGTTTTGTTTGTTTTTTTTGGTTGTTTTTGTGTTTTTTTTTTTTGGTTTGTTTTTTTTGTGTTTTTGTTTTTGTTTGGTGGTTTTGTGTTGTGGGTGTTTTTTTGGGTTGTTTTTTTGTGGTGGTTTGGTGTTTTTTTTGGGGTTGGTTTTTTTGTGGTTGTTTGTGGGTTGTGTTGTTTGGTTTTTGGGGTTTTGTTTTTTTTGTTTTTGGGGGGGGGGGGGTTTGGGTTGGTTTTTGTTTTGGGGGGTTTGTGTGGGGGGTGTGTTGGGGTGGTTGTTGGGTTTTTTGGTTGTTGGGTTTTTTGGTTTTGTGTGTTGTTTGGGGTGGTTTTGGTTTTTGGTTTTTTTTTGTTGTGGTTGTGTTGGGTTATTGGTGGTTTTTGTGGGTTTGTTGTGGTTTTTTTTGTGTTGGTGGTTTTTGTGTGTTTGGGGTTTTTTTTTGTTTGGTGTTGTTTTGTGTTTTTGTGGTGGGTTTGGGTTTTTGTGTGTTTTTTGGGGGTGGGTTGGGTTGTGGTTTTGGTTTTGGTTGTGTTGGTGGTTTTTGTTTTTGGTGTGGGGGTTTTTTTTTTTGGTGTTTTTGGTGGGGGTTGTTTTGGGGGGGTGTTTTTGTGGGGTGGGTTTTGTGGTGGGGTGTTGTGTTTGGTTTGTTTGTTGGGGTGGGGGTTTTTGGGGGGGTTTTGGTTTGTGGTTTTTGTTTTTTTTGTTTTTTTTTGGGGGTGTTGTGTGTTTGGTGGTTGTGTGGGTTTTGTGGTTGTGGGTGGTTGTGGGTTTTTGTTGTTTGGGGGTTGTGGGTTTTGGGGTGGGTTTGTTGGGGGTGTTTTGGGTTTTTTTGTTTTTTGTGGGGGGGGTGGGGGGGTTTGGTGGGGTGTGGGGGGGGGGTTTGTTGGGGGTGGTGGTTGTGTGGGTTTTTGTGGTTGTTGTTTGTGGGGTGGGGGTTGGGTGTTGTTTGGGTTGTTTGGGGGTTTGGTGGGGGTGGGGGGTTGGGGGGGGGTGTGGTTGTTTGGGGTTTTTGTTTTTTGTTTTTTTTGTGTTGGGGTTGTTGGGTGTGGGTGGGGTTTGGGTGGGTGTGTTTTGTGTTTTTGGGGTGGTTGGGGGGGTGGGGTGGGTGTGTGTTGGTGGGGGGTTTTGGGGGGGGGTGTGGGGTTTTTGTTTTTTGGTGTTTTGGTTTTGTGGTGGTGGGGGGGGTGGTTGGTGTTGGGTTGTTTTGGTGGGTTTGTGGGGTTGGTGGGTGGTTTTTGGTTGGGTTTTGGGGTGGGTTTGTGTTTGTTTTTGTTTGGGTTTGTGGTTTTTTTTGGGGTGTTGTTTTTTGTGGGTTTTTGTTGTTTTTTTGGTGTTGTGGGGTGGTGGGTTGGGTGTTTTGTGGTTGTTTTGGTTTTTTTTTGTTGGTTTGGTGGGTGTTTTTTGGTTTTTTTTGTGGTTGGTGGTTTTTTTTTTTTTGTGTTTTTGGTGTTTTGTGTGGGTTTTGTGGTTGGGGTTGTGGTGGTGGTTGTTGGGTGGGGTTTTGTGGTGGGGTTGGGGGTTTTTGTGTGGGGGTGTTTGGGTTGTGGGTTTTGGGGGGGGGGGGTGTGTGGGTTTTGTGGTGGGGTTTTTTGTGGGTTTTTTTTTTGTGGGGGTGTTTTTGTGGTTTTGTGTTTTTGTGTGGGGTTTTTTTTGGGTGGTTTTTTGTTGGTGGGGGTGTGGGTGTTTTTGGGGGTGGGGTTGGGGGGTGGTGGGGGTGTTTTTGGGGGGTTGGTTTGGGTGTTGGGGGTTTGGGTTTTGGTTGTTTTTTTGGGGTGTGGGGGTTTGGTGGTGGTTTTGTTGGGTGGTGTTGGGGTTTGTTTTGGGGGTTTGGGTGGTTTTTTTGTGGTGGGGTGTTTGGGTTTTTGGGTTTGGGGGGGGGTGGGTTTTTTGTTTTTTGTGTGGGGGGGTGGTGTGTTTTTTGGGGTGGGGTTTTTTGGGGTGGGGTGGTTTTTTTGTTGGTTTTGTTTTTTGGGTGGTTTTTTTTGTGGTGGGTTTGGGGGGGGTTTTTGGGGGGGGTGGTTTTGTGGGGGGGGTGTTGGGGGGGGTGTGTTTTTTTGGGTGTTGGGGAGTGGGGTTTTTTTGGGGTGTGTTTGGTTTGTTGTTTGGGTGTGGTTTTGTGGGGTTTGTTTGGTTGGGGTTTTGTGTTGTTTGGTGGTGGTTGTGGGGGGGGGGGTTTGGTGTTGTGGGGGTTTTTTTTGTTTTTTTGGGTTTTTTGGGGTGGTGTGTTTGGTGGGGTTTGGGGGTTGTGGGGTTGGGGTGTGTGGGGGGGGGGTGGGGGGGTTGTTTGGTGGTTTGTTGGGTTGTGGGGGGGGTTGGGGGGGGGGTGGGTTGTTGGGGTTTGGGGTGGTTGGTTTTTTTGTTGGTGTTTTGGGGTTTTGGTTGGTTGTGGGTTTTGTTGTTTTGTGTTGTGTTTTTGGTGGTTTTTGTGGGGTTTTGGTTTGGGGTGTGGGTGTTTTTTTGGTGTTTGGTTTTGTTGTGGGGGGGGGGGTTTGGGGGGGGGTTGTGGGGTTTTTTTTGGGGTTGTTGGTTTTTTTGGGGTGGGGTTTGGGTTGTGGGTTTTTGTTGGGGGGTTTTTGTGGTTTTTGGGTTTTTTTGGGGTTGTGGTTTTTGGGGGGTTGGGGGGTTTGGGGGGGTGTGGGGGTTGGGTTTTGTTTTTGGGGTTGTTTGGGGTGGGGTTTTGTTTGTGTTGTTTTGTTGTGGTGTTGGGGTTTTTTTTGGTTTTTGTTTTTTGGGGTTGGGGGGTTGGGGGGTGGGGTGTGTGTGTTTTTTTGGGGGTTGTTTGGGTGGGGGTGGTGGGTTTGGTGTTTTGTTGGGGGTTTTTTTTGTGGTTTTTGGTTTTTGTGTGGTTTTTGGTGGGGGGTGGGGTGGGGGGGGGTGGGGTTGGTGTTGGGTTTTTGGTGGGTTGTTGGGGTGTTTGGGGGGTTTGGGTGTTTTGGTGTTTGTGTGGTTTTGGGGTTTTTGGGGTGTTTTTTTTGGGGGGGGGGTTTTGGATTGGGGTTTTGGGGGGGGGTTTTGGGTTGGTGTTTGTTTGGGGGTTTTTTTTGTGGGTTTTTGTTTGGGTTTTTTGGTGGTTTTTGTTGGTTTTTGGTTTTGGTGTTTTTGGGGGGTTTTGGGGGGGTTTTTTGGTGGGGTTTTTGTGTTTTGGGGTGGTTGGGGTGTTTTTGTGTTTTTGTTGTTGTTGGGTTGGTTGGTTGGTGGGGTTTTTTTGTGTTATTTGGTTTTTTGGTTTGTTTGGTTGTGTTTGTTGGGGTTTTGTTTTTTGGTTTGGGGGGTTGGGTGTTTTGGGTTGGGTTTTTGGTGTGGGTTGGTGTTTGTTGGTTTTTTGGGGGTGGGTTGTGGTTGGGGGGGGGGGTGTTTGGGTGTGTTTTTTTGGGGTGGTGTGGGGGGGTTTGTTGGGGGTTGGGGGTGTTTGGGGTTTGTTTGGGGGGTTTTTGTTTGTGGGTTGTTTTTGGTTTTGGTGTTTTTTTGTTTTGGGGGTTGTGGTGGGTTGTGGGGGTTTGTGGGTTGGTTTTTTTTTGGGTGGGGGGGGGGGTTTTTGTTGTGGTTGGGTTGTGTTTTTGTGGGTGTTTTGGGGGGGGGGTGTGGGGTGTTTTTGGGGTGTTGTTGTTGGGGGGGTGTGTGTTGGGGGTGGTTGGGTTTTTTTTGGTTTGGGTGGGTTTTTGTGTTTTGGTGTGTGTTGGGGGTTGGGTGGGTGGTTTGTGGGTTTTTGTTGTTTGTTTGTTGTGGGGTTTGGTGGGTTGTGGTTTTGTGGGTGTGTGGGGTTTTGTTTGGGGGGTGGTTGTGTTTGGGTTGTTTTGTGTTTTTTGGGGGGTTGGGGGTTTTTTTGTGTTGGGGTGGTTTTTTTGTGTTTGGTTTTGTTGGGTTTGGTTGTTTTTTTTTGGGTGGTTTTGGGGGGGTGGTTTTTGTTTTGTTTGTGGGGGGTGTTTTTTTGGTTTGTTTTGTTTGTTTTTTGTGGTGTTTGTTTTGGGGTTGTTGGGGGGTTTTGTTGGTGGGTTTGTGGTGTTGTTGTGGTTTTTGTGTTGTGTTGTGTTGTGTTTTTTGTTTTGTGGTGTGGGTGTTTTTTTGGGTTGGTTGTTGGGGTGGGGGGTGTTGGTGTTTGGTGTGGGTTGTTTTTTTTTTGTTTGTTTTTGTTGGTGTGTTGGTGTTGTTGTGGGGGTGGGGGGTTTGGGGTTTTTTTTTTTGTGTTTTGTTGGGTTTTTTTTTGTTTGGTGTTGGGGTTTTTTGGTTTGTGTGTTTTGGGGTTGTGGGGGTTTGTGTGGTGTGGGGTTGTGTGAGGTGGTGGGGGTTGTGGTTGTTGGGGGTGTGTTGGGTTTTTTGGTTTTTTGTTGGGTGTGGGGGGTGGGGGGGGTTGTTTTTTGTGGGTTTTGTTTTTGTTTTGTGGGGGGTGGTTTGGGTTTTTGTGGTGTGTTGGTGGGGGTTTGTTTGGGGTGTGGGTTTGTTGTTGTGGGTGGTGTTGTTTTTGGTTTGGGTGTTTTGGGGTTGTGGGTGGGTTGTTTTTGTTTTTTTTGTTTTTGGGTTTTGTTGGTTGGTGGGTTGTTGGTTGTTTTGGGTGTTGGGGGGTTGTTTGTTTTGTTTGGGTTTTGTGTGGTGTTTTGTTGGTTTTTTTTTTTGGGGTTGTGGGTTGTTGGTGTTTTTTTTTGGTTTTTTGGTGGTGGTTTTTTGTGTTTTGGGTGGTGTGGTGTTGGTTTTTGTGGTTGGGGTTTTGGGGGTGGGGTGGTGTTTTTGTTGGGTTTGGGGGGGTTGTGGGGGGTTGTGTTTGGTGGTTGGGTGGGTGTTTGGTTTTTGTTGGTGGGGTTTTGTTGGGTGGTTTGGGGTTTTTGGTGTGTTTGTGGGGTTTGGGGGGGGGGGGGGGTGTTTGGTTGGGGGTGTTTGTTTGGGTGGTTGGTTTTTGGGTGGTGTTTTTGTGGTTTGGTTTGGTGTGGGGGGGGTGTTTTTTGGGGGGGGGGTGGGGGGGGGGGTTTGGTTTTGTGTGGGTGTTGTGGTGGGTTTGTTTTTGTGTGTTGTTGGTGTGGGGTTGGTTGGGGGGGGGGGTGGGGTGTTTTTGGGTTGGTTTGGGGGTGGGGGGTTGGGGTGTGTGGGGGGTTTTGGGTTTTTTTTGTGGGTTTTTTTTGTTTTTGTGGGTGGTGGTTTTGGGGTTGTTTTGGTGGGTGGTTTTGTGGGGGGTGGTTGTTGGGTGGGGGGTTTTTTGTTTTGGTGGGTTTGGGGTTTTGTTTTTGTGTTTTGTTTGTTTTTTTTGTGTTTTTTGGGGGGGGTTGTTTGTGTGGGGTTTTTGTTTTTTGGGGGTGGGGGTTGGTTTTGTGGGTGGTTTTTTGGTGGGGGGTTTTGTTTGTGTGGGTGTTGTTTTTTGTGTTTGGTTGTGGGTTGGTTTTTTGGTGTTGGGGTGGGGGTTTTGTTTTGTGTGTTTTGTGTGTTTGTTTGTTGGTTTTGGTGGTTTGTTTTTGTGGGTTTTTTGGTTTTTTTTTGTGGTTGGTTTTTTTGGTTTGTGTTTTTGTTGTTTTTTTTTTTTGGTTTGGTTTTTTTTTGGGTGGTGTTTTTGTGGGGTGTGGGTGGTTTTGTTGGTTTTTGTGTTGGGTTGTTGTTTGGTTTTTTTTTGGTTTGTGGGGTGGGGTTGGTGTTTGGGGGGGGGGTGGGGGTTTTGTTTTTTTTTGTTGTGTTTGGGGTGTTTTTGGGTGTGGTTTGGGGGTTGTTTGGGTGGTTTTGTTTGTTTGGTGTGGGGTGTTTTTTTGTTTTTTTGTTTTGTGGGTTTGTTGTGTTTTTTTGTTTTGTGGTTTGGTTGTGGGGTTGGGGTGGGTTGGGGTTGGGGGGGTTGTTTTGTTTTGGGGTGTTGTTTGTGTGTTGTGTGTTTTGGGTGGGGGGTGTGGGGGGTGTTGTTGTTGGGGTGTGGGGGTTGTGTTTTGTTTTTTTTGGGGTTTGTGGTTTTTTTTTTTGGGTTGTTGTGGGGGGGGTTTGTTGGGTGTTTTTTGTTTTTTTGTTTGTTTTGTGTTTTGGTTTGTTGGGTTTTTTTTGTTTTTTGGTGTGGTTGTGGGGTGTTTTGGTTGTTTTTGTTTGTTTGGGTGGTGTTTGTTTTTTTGGGTTTTGGTTGGGTTTGGTTGGGGTGTGTTGGTGGGTGGTTGTTTTGTTGTTTGTGTTTTTGGTGTTTGTTTTGTTGGGTTGGGGTTGTGGTTTGTTTGTTTGTTTTTTTTTTGTTTGGGGGGGGGGTGTTTTTGTTTGTTTTGTGGGGTTGTGGGGGGTGTTTGTTTTTTTGTTTGGTTTTGTTTGGGGGTTTGTTTTGTGTGGGTGGGGTGGTGTGGTTGGGGTTTTTGTGGGTTTGGTGTGGTGGGGGGGTTTTGTGGTTGTGTTTTTGTGTTGTGTGGGGGGGTTTGTGTTGTTTGGTGGGGGGTTTTTTGGGGGTTGTTGTTTGGGGTATTTTTTTGGGTTTTTTTGTGGTGGGGTTTTTTGTGGTTTTTGTTTTTGGTGTTTGTTTGGTGGGGTTTTTTTTTTTTTTGTGTTTTGGTGGTGTTGTTGTTTTTTGTGTGGGTGTGGTGGGGGGGTTTTTTTGGGTTTGTTTTTGTTGGGGTTTTTTTGGGGGTTGTTGGTGTTTGGGGTTTTGTGGTGTGTTTTTTTTGTTTTGGTTTTTGTTTTGGTGTTTTTGTTTTTTTTGGGTTTGTTGGGGTTTTGGGGTGTTTTTGGGTGTGTTTTGTTGGTGGGGTTTTTTTGGTGGTTTGTTGTTTTGTGGTGGTTGGGGTTGGGGTGGTTTTGGTTGGTTTTTTTTTTTTTTTGGTGGTTTTTGTTTTGGGGTGTTTTTGGGTGTTGGTTGGGGGGGGGTTTGGTTTGTTTTGGGGGTGGGGGTTTTGGTGGTTGTTTGGGTTTGGTGGGGTTTTGTTTTTTGTTTTGGGTTTTGTTGTGTTGGGGTGTGGGGTTTGTTGTGTGTTGGGGGGGGTGTTTGTTGGTTGGGGGTGTGGTTTTGGGGTTGTTGTTTGTGGTTGTTTTGGTGTGTGGGGTGTGTGTGTTTTTTGGGTTGTTTGTTGTTTTGTTTTTGTTTTGTTTTTTTGTTGTGGTTTTTTGTTGGTGGGGTGGTGGGGTTTGGGTTGGTTGTTGTGTTTGGGTTGTGGGGGTGGTGGGGTGGTGGGTTGGGTTGTGGGTGGTGTTTTTGTTGTGTTGGGGTTTGGGTGTGGTGTTTTGGTTTTTGGTTGTTTTTGTTTTTGGGGGTTTGTTTGTGGTGTGTGGGTTTGGGGTTTGGTTGGGGGGGGTGGGGTGGGGTGTTGGGGGGGGTTTGGGTTTTTTTTTTTTTTGGGGGTTTGGGGGTTTTTTTGGTTTTGTGTTTTTGGTGTGTTTTTTTGGTTGGGTTGGTTGGGTGGGTGTTGTGTGTTTTTTTTGGTGGGTTTTTTTTGGTTGGGTTGTGGTTTTTTTGGGGGTGGTGGGGTGTTTTTTTTTTTGGTGTGGGGTGGGGTTTTTGTTGGGTGTTTTTGGGGTGTGTGTGTTTGGTGGGTTGGGTGTTGGGTTTTTTTTGGTGGGGGTGGTTTTGGGGGGTGGTTGTGGTGGGGTTGTGGGTTTTTGTGGTTTGGTTTGTTTTGGTTTTTTTAGGGGGTTTTGGTTGGGGTTTGTTGGTTGGGGTTTGGTGGGGTGTTGGTTGTTTGGTTGTTTTTTTGGGGGGGGTTGGTGTTGGTGGGGTTTGGTGGTGTGGGGTGTTTGGGGTTGTGTGGGGTTTGTGTTGTTGGTTTTGGGGTGTGTTTTGGTGGGTTTGTGTTTTGGTTGGGTGGGTGGGGTTTGTGGTTTTTTGGTGTTGGGGGTGGGTTTTGTGGTTTGTGTTTTTTTGTTTTTTTTGTGTGGGGTTGTTTGGGTTTGTTTTTGGGGGTGTTTGTTGTTGTGTTTTGTTGGTTGTGGGTTGTGGGGGGGTGTTTTTTTTGTTGTTTTTGGTTGGGTGTGGTGGGGTTTGGGGGGTTTGGGGTTGTTTTGTTTTGGGGGTGGGTGGTGTTTTGGTTTTGTGGTTTTTGTTTTGGGTTTTGTGTTTGGGTTGTGTTTTTTTTTGTGGTTGGGGGGTGGTGTGTGTTGGGTGGGGGTGTGGTGGGGGGGTTGTTTGGGGGGTTTGTTTTGGTGTGGGGGTGATTTTTTTGTTTTTGTGGGGTTTGGGGGTTGTTGGTGGGGGTTTTGGTGGTTGTGTTTTTGTTGGTTTTGGTTTTGGGTTTGGGGGTTTGTTTTTGGGTTGTGGGGGGTGTGTTTGTTTGTTGTTGGTGTTTTTTTTGTGGTGGTGGGTGGGGTTGGGGGGTGGTTTTGTGGGTTGTGGGTTGTTTGGTGTGGGTGGGGTGGTTTGTGGGGGGGTGTTTGGTGTTTGTTGTTTTTTGGGGTGGTGGGTTGTTTTTTGGTTTTGGGTTTGGGGTTGGTGGGTGGTTGTGTTGGGGTTTGGGGGGGGTTGGGTTTTTTGGGGGGGTGGGTTGTGGGGGGGTTGGGGGTGTGTGTGGTTTTTGTGGTTGGTTTTTTGGGGGTTTGTTGTTGGGGGTTTGGGTGTTTTTGTTGTTTGGGTGGTTTTGGGGGTTTGGGGTTTTTTGGGGGTTGGGGGGGTGGGGTTGTGGTGTTTTTGTGTTTTGGTGTTGGGTTTTGGTGGTTGGTGTGTGGGGTTTGTGGTGTGTGGTGGGTTTTTGTGGGGGTTTTGTGGGGGGGGGTGGTTGGTTGGTTTTTGGGGTGTTGGTGTTGTTGGGTGTTGTGGGGGGGGTGTTTGTGTTGGGGTGTTTTTGTGTTTGTGGGGGTTTTTTTTGGGGTGGGGTTTGGGAGGTTTTTGGTTTTTTTTTGTGGTTTTTGGGTGGTTGGGTGGTGTTGGTGGGGGTGTTTTTTGTGGTTTGGGTTTGGTTGGTTTGGTTTTGTGGGTGTTGGGTTGGTTTGGGGGGGGGTTTTGTTGGGGGTGTTGGGTTGTGGTGTTTGTTTTGGTGTTGTGTTTGTGGGGTTTTTGTTTGGTGTTGTTTTGTTTGGGGTTTGGTTGGGTTTGGGTGGTTGGGTTTGTTTTGTTTTTTGTTGGTTTGGTGTGTTTTTTTGTTGTGGTTTGGGGGGTTTTTTTTTGGTTTTTTTGTTTTTTGTTGTGGTTGTTTTGTTTTTGTTTTGTTTTGGGGGTTGGGTTGTGTTTTTTTGTTGTGGTGGGTTTTTTGTTGGGAGTGTTTTGGGTTGTTTGTTTTTGTGTGTGTTTTTTTGGGTTTTGTGTTTGTGTTGGTGTTGTTGGTTTTGTTTTTGTGGGGGGGGGTGGGGGTTTTGGGGTTTGGTTTTGGGGTGTTTGTTTTGGTGTTTTGTTTGTTTTTTTTTTGTTGGGTTTGTTTTTTTGTTATGGGGTTGTTGTTTTGTGTTTGGGTGTTTTTTTTGTGGTGGGGTGTTGGGTTTTGGGGGGTTGTTGTTTTTTTGTTGTGGGGGTTTTGTTTTGGTTTGTTGTTGGTGTGGGTGGGTGTTTTGGTTTTTGTTTGTTTTTGGTGTTTTTGTGTTTGTTTTTTGTTGTGGTTTGGGTGTGTTTTTATTGGTGGGTTGTGTTTTGGTTTGTGTTGGTGTTTTTTTGGGTTTTTTTTTGTGTGGTTGGTTTTGTGGGGTTTTTTTGTGTTTTTTTGTGGGGGGTTTTTTGTGTTTTTTTTGTGTTTTTGTGGTTTTTTGTTTTGGTGGGTGTTGTGGGGTTTGTTTTTTGTTGTTTTGTGTTGGTTTTTGGGTGTTTTTTGGGGGTGTGTGGGTTTGTTGTTGTTTTTTGTTGTTTTGAGTTGTTGTGGTTTTGGGGGTGTGGGGTGGTTTTTGTGGTGGGGGGGTTGTTTGGTTGTTGGTTTGGGGGGGTTTGTGGTGTGGTGGGTTTTGTGGGTTGGGTTGTTGGATGGTGTTTGTGTTTTTGTGTTTGGTGGTGTGTTTTTTGGTGTGTTTTGGTTGGGTTGTGTGGTTTTTGTTTGGGGTGGGTGGGGGGGTTTGGGTTTTGGGGGGTTTTTGGTGGGGGTTTTGTGGTTTTTTGGTTTGTTTGTTGTTTGGTGGGGGTTTTTGGTGGGGGGTTTTTGTTTTTGGGTGGGGGTTGTTTTGGTTTTTTTTTGTGTTTTGTGTGGTTTGGGGTGTTGTTGGTGGTTTGGGTTTGTTTGGTGTGTTTGGGTGGTTTGTGTGGGGTGGTTGTTGTTTTGTGTTTGTGTTTGTTTTGTGGGGGGTGTTTTTTTGGGGTGTTGGTTTGTGGGGTTTTTTTGTGGTTGGGGGTGGTTTGTATTTGGTGGGGTTTGGTGTTGTTTTGGGTTGTTTGGTTGTTTTGGGGGTGTTGGGGTTGGGGGTGTTGTTGTGGTTTTTGTTTTGTGGGTTGTTTTGGTTTGTGTGGTTGGGTAGTGTGGGTTGGTGTTTGGGTGGGAAGTTGGTTCGTTTTGTTATTTAGTGGGTTTTGGTGTAGTTGTCTGGTTGTGGTGGTGATTTTTTTGGGTTGTAGTGTGTGTTTTTGTGGTGTGCGGGGGGAAATTTGTTTTGGGGTGTTGTTTGGCTGGTGGGGTTTGGTGTTTTGTGGGTTGGGTTTTGGTTTGTGGGTTGGGGGGTGTGGTTGTGTTATTGTGGGTGTTTGGATTGTTTTGGGGTTGTTGGGGTGGGTGTTTTGTGGGAGGTTGTGTGGGTTTGTTTTGTTTATTGGGATTTTGTGGGTGTTGTTTGTGGTTGTTTGGGTTGTTGGTTTTGTTGGTGGTTGGTTGTTTGGTTTGGTGATGGGGTGGGTGCTTTTGGGGTGGATGTTGGGGGTGGTGTGTATGGGGGTTATTGTTTGTTGTTTTGGGTGGAGGTGGGTTGGTGTTGTGTTGGGTGGGGGTTTTGTATGGTTTGTGGTGGGGGTTGTTTGGGGGTTATGTTGTGGGTGTTTCTGTTGTAGTGGTGGGGGTTTGTTTTGGGTTTTTTTGGTGGGGGTGGTGTATGTGGAGTGGGGGGGGTTGTTGGTGTGGGTGTGTTTTGGTTGGGGGTGGGATATGGGTTTTTTTGGTTTGGGTTTTATTGGAGGTGGATTTGGTTGAGGGGTAGGGGGTATGTGGAATGAGTATGGGGGGTGTTGGGGGGGGGGGGGGGGGGAGTGGAATGGTTTTGTTTTAATGGTTGTGTTGGTGTGATTGAGTTGGGAGGTAGGGTTGGTGTATTGGGGTGGTTGTGTGAGATTATTTTGGGGGTTGTTGTTGTGAGTTGTTGTTGTAGTTGTGTTGTTGGGGTTTGGGTTGTATGTTTTTTTAATTGGTGGTTGGTTGGGGGGTGTTGAGGTTGTGGGTGTTGGGGGTGAGTGGGGGGGGGTTGAGATATTGGTGTTATAGGGGGGGGTGATGAGGTTTATGAGGGGAATGGTGGGATGGGGTAGATTTTTTAGGAGTGGTTAAGGATGGGGGGGTAAGGAGGGGGGGGGTGGGGGGTTGGGGGGGTTTTTTGTTATGAAGGGGGGGTGGGTTTGTGTGTGGGAAAAGTTTTAATTTGGATAATGGGGGAAGAGTGGTTGTGGGTAATTTTTTTGTTTGGGGGGTATGATTGGGAGAAGGGGTTGGTTGGATGTTGGGGAGTTTATTGGGGTGGGTGGTTTTTTATTTGGGGTTAGGTGAGAGGTTTGGATGGATTTGGGTGAGTAGATTGGTTCAGTGGGGTTGGTGTTAAGGTGTAGGGTGTTATTTAGGTTTTAGTGATGTTGAAGTTAATTATCATTTAGACTTATTAGATAGTTGTAGTTATATTTTAGGTGTTTGGTTTTGGGTGAGGTGGGTTTAGGTTTTTAAAGATATAAGGGGGTGTTGGAGTGGTTTGGGTGATGTTGGGTATGTTGTATTGGTGGGTATGGGGAATTTACTGTTACTTTATTTTTACAAATGTGTATGGTTGTTGTTTTGTATTTATGGATGTTGTTATATGGGATGGTATAAGGTTAGGTGTTTTTGACAGAGGCGAGATTTGTGGATTTGGGGGTTATATTTGATGTGTATGGTGTATTTGTGGGGGGGGGGTGTTTTGTGGGGTGATGTATGGTAGGAAGTCAAAGTGTGATGAGGGGTGATGTGTGATAATTATTAGGGTAAGTTGATGGTGGAGATTATAGTTTGTGGGGATTATGGGGTTGGGTATAGGGTGTTTGGTGTTGAAGGCATGGAATGGATGTTTTAGGTCTGTTGATGTGTTTTGGGGTTTTTATTTGGTTGTGTGGGATATTGGATATTTAGTTTTAGGTAGTATGAGTGTAGATTGGGGGGAGTTGGTTGTTTGGTTGTTTGTTTTTGGTTATATGATTGAATTTGTATTTGTGGTTTACTCTTGTGCGTCAAAAAATTTTTGATATGTCAATCTGGGGATTCATTGTTATGATTGATAATTATAGCTGTAAAGCATCTAATTTTA
>JAVJHS010000502.1:0-25984 GCA_032873175.1 Leptopilina drosophilae | reverse complement strand
CGCTTTGACTACGGTATTGCTCCGGTTGACCCACGTTTTGCACACGGTATTGCTCCGGTTGACCCACGCTTTGACTACGGTATTGCCACGGTTGACCCACGCTATGCCCACGGTATTGCCACGGTTGACCCACGCTTTGACAACGTTATTGCCACGGTTGACCCACGCTATGCCCACGGTATTGCTTCGGTTGACCCACGCTTTGAATACGGTATTGCCACGGTTGACCCACGCTATGCCCACGGTATTGCTCCGGTTGACCCACGCTTTGACTACGGTATTGCTCCGGTTGACCCACGCTTTGACTACGGTATTGCCATGGTTGACCCACGCTATGCCCACGGTATTGCTCCGGTTGACCCACGCTTTGACTACGGTATTGCTCCGGTTGACCCACGCTTTGACTACGGTATTGCTCCGGTTGACCCACGTTTTGCACACGGTATTGCTCCGGTTGACCCACGCTTTGACTACGGTATTGCCACGGTTGACCCACGCTATGCCCACGGTATTGCCACGGTTGACCCACGCTTTGACAATGTTATTGCCACGGTTGACCCACGCTATGCCCACGGTATTGCTCCGGTTGACCCACGCTTTGACTACGGTATTGCTCCGGTTGACCCACGCTTTGACTACGGTATTGCTCCGGTTGACCCACGATTTGCACACGGTATTGCACCGGTTGACCCACGCTTTGACTACGGTATTGCCACGGTTGACCCACGCTATGCCCACGTAATTGCAACGGTAGACACACGATAAGACAACGGTATTGCCACGGTTGACCCACGCTATGACAACGGTATTGCTTCGGTTGACCCACGCTTTGACAACGTTATTGCCACGGTTGACCCACGCTATGCCCACGGTATTGCTTCGGTTGACCCACGCTTTGACTACGGTATTGCCACGGTTGACCCACACTTTGACTACGGTATTGCCGCGGTTGACCCACGCTTTGACCACGTTATTGCCACGGTTGACCCACGCTATGCCCACGGTTTTGCTCCGGTTGACCCACGTTTTGCACATGGTATTGCCACGATTGACACACGCTTTGACTACGGTATTGCTCCGGTTGACCCACGCTTTGACTACGGTATTGCTCCGGTTGACCCACGCTTTGAATACGGTATTGCCATGGTTGACCCACGGTATTGCCACGGTTGACCCACGCTATGCCCACGGTATTGCCACGGTTGACCCACGCTTTGACAACGTTATTGCCACGGTTGACCCACGCTATGCCCACGGTATTGCTCCGGTTGACCCACGCTTTGACTACGGTATTGCTCCGGTTGACCCACGCTTTGACTACGGTATTGCCACGGTTCACCCACGCTATGCCAACGGTATTGCCACGGTTGACCCACGCTTTGACTACGGTATTGCCACGGTTTACCCACGCTATGCCAACGGTATTGCTCCGGTTGACCCACGCTTTGACTACGGTATTTCCACGGTTGACCCACGCTATGCCCACGGTATTGCCACGATTGACCCACGCTTTGACTACGTTATTGCCACGGTTGACCCACGCTATGCCCACGGTATTGCTCCGGTTGACCCACGCTTTGACTACGGTATTGCCACGGTTGGCCCACGCTACGCCCACGGTATTGCTCCGGTTGACCCACGCTATGCCCACGGTATTGCTCCGGTTGACCCACGTTTTGCACACGGTATTGCCACGGTTGACCCACGCTTTGACTACGGTATTGCCACGGTTGACCCACGCTATGCCCACGGTATTGCTCCGGTTGACCCACGTTTTGCACACGGTATTGCCACGGTTGACCCACGCTTTGACTACGGTATTGCCACGGTTTACCCACGCTATGCCAACGGTATTGCTCCGGTTGACCCACGCTTTGACTACGGTATTTCCACGGTTGACCCACGCTATGCCCACGGTATTGCCACGATTGACCCACGCTTTGACTACGTTATTGCCACGGTTGACCCACGCTATGCCCACGGTATTGCTCCGGTTGACCCACGCTTTGACTACGGTATTGCCACGGTTGGCCCACGCTACGCCCACGGTATTGCTCCGGTTGACCCACGCTATGCCCACGGTATTGCTCCGGTTGACCCACGTTTTGCACACGGTATTGCCACGGTTGACCCACGCTTTGACTACGGTATTGCCACGGTTGACCCACGCTATGCCCACGGTATTGCTCCGGTTGACCCACGTTTTGCACACGGTATTGCCACGGTTGACCCACGCTTTGACTACGGTATTGCCACGGTTTACCCACGCTATGCCAACGGTATTGCTCCGGTTGACCCACGCTTTGACTACGGTATTTCCACGGTTGACCCACGCTATGCCCACGGTATTGCCACGGTTGACCCACGCTTTGACTACGGTATTGCCACGGTTGACCCACGCTATGCCCACGGTATTGCTCCGGTTGACCCACGCTTTGACTACGGTATTGCCACGGTTGACCCACGCTATGCCCACGGTATTGCTCCGGTTGACCCACGCTATGCCCACGGTATTGCTCCGGTTGACCCACGTTTTGCACACGGTATTGCCACGGTTGACCCACGCTATGCCCACAGTATTGCTCCGGTTGACCCACGCTTTGACTACGGTATTGCTCCGGTTGACCCACGCTTTGACTACGGTATTGCCATGGTTGACCCACGCTATGCCCACGGTATTGCTCCGGTTGACCCACGTTTTGCCCACGGTATTGCTCCGGTTGACCCACGCTTTGCACACGGTATTGCCACGGTCGACCCACGCTTTGACCACGGTATTGCCACGGTATTGTTACGGATGACCAACGCTATGCCAACGGTATTGCCACGGTTGACCCACGCTATGCTCACGGTATTGCCACGGTTGACCCACGCTTTGACCACGTTATTGCCACGGTTGACCCACGCTTTGACTACGGTATTGCCACGGTTCACCCACGCTATGCCAACGGTATTGCCACGGTTGACCAACGCTTTGACTACGGTATTGCCACGGTTCACCCATGCTATGCCAACGGTATTGCTCCGGTTGACCCACGCTTTGACTACGGTATTGCCACGGTTGTCCCACGCTACGCCCACGGTATTGCTCCGGTTGACCCACGATTTGACTACGGTATTGCCACGGTTGACCCACACTTTGACTACGGTATTGCCGCGGTTGACCCACGCTTTGACCACGTTATTGCCACGGTTGACCCACGCTATGCCCACGGTATTGCTCCGGTTGACCCACGCTTTGACTACGGTATTGCTCCGGTTGACCCACGCTTTGAATACGGTATTGCCATGGTTGACCCACGGTATTGCCACGGTTGACCCACGCTATGCCCACGGTATTGCCACGGTTGACCCACGCTTTGACAACGTTATTGCCACGGTTGACCCACGCTATGCCCACGGTATTGCTCCGGTTGACCCACGCTTTGACTACGGTATTGCTCCGGTTGACCCACGCTTTGACTACGGTATTGCCACGGTTCACCCACGCTATGCCAACGGTATTGCCACGGTTGACCCACGCTTTGACTACGGTATTGCCACGGTTTACCCACGCTATGCCAACGGTATTGCTCCGGTTGACCCACGCTTTGACTACGGTATTTCCACGGTTGACCCACGCTATGCCCACGGTATTGCCACGATTGACCCACGCTTTGACTACGTTATTGCCACGGTTGACCCACGCTATGCCCACGGTATTGCTCCGGTTGACCCACGCTTTGACTACGGTATTGCCACGGTTGGCCCACGCTACGCCCACGGTATTGCTCCGGTTGACCCACGCTATGCCCACGGTATTGCTCCGGTTGACCCACGTTTTGCACACGGTATTGCCACGGTTGACCCACGCTTTGACTACGGTATTGCCACGGTTGACCCACGCTATGCCCACGGTATTGCTCCGGTTGACCCACGTTTTGCACACGGTATTGCCACGGTTGACCCACGCTTTGACTACGGTATTGCCACGGTTGACCCACGCTATGCCAACGGTATTGCTCCGGTTGACCCACGCTTTGACTACGGTATTTCCACGGTTGACCCACGCTATGCCCACGGTATTGCCACGATTGACCCACGCTTTGACTACGTTATTGCCACGGTTGACCCACGCTATGCCCACGGTATTGCTCCGGTTGACCCACGCTTTGACTACGGTATTGCCACGGTTGGCCCACGCTACGCCCACGGTATTGCTCCGGTTGACCCACGCTATGCCCACGGTATTGCTCCGGTTGACCCACGTTTTGCACACGGTATTGCCACGGTTGACCCACGCTTTGACTACGGTATTGCCACGGTTGACCCACGCTATGCCCACGGTATTGCTCCGGTTGACCCACGTTTTGCACACGGTATTGCCACGGTTGACCCACGCTTTGACTACGGTATTGCCACGGTTGACCCACGCTATGCCAACGGTATTGCTCCGGTTGACCCACGCTTTGACTACGGTATTTCCACGGTTGACCCACGCTATGCCCACGGTATTGCCACGATTGACCCACGCTTTGACTACGTTATTGCCACGGTTGACCCACGCTATGCCCACGGTATTGCTCCGGTTGACCCACGCTTTGACTACGGTATTGCCACGGTTGACCCACGCTATGCCCACGGTATTGCTCCGGTTGACCCACGCTATGCCCACGGTATTGCTCCGGTTGACCCACGTTTTGCACACGGTATTGCCACGGTTGACCCACGCTATGCCCACGGTATTGCTCCGGTTGACCCACGCTTTGACTACGGTATTGCTCCGGTTGACCCACGCTTTGACTACGGTATTGCCATGGTTGACCCACGCTATGCCCACGGTATTGCTCCGGTTGACCCACGTTTTGCCCACGGTATTGCTCCGGTTGACCCACGTTTTGCACACGGTATTGCCACGGTCGACCCACGCTTTGACCACGGTATTGCCACGGTATTGTTACGGATGACCAACGCTATGCCAACGGTATTGCCACGGTTGACCCACGCTATGATCACGGTATTGCCACGGTTGACCCACGCTTTGACCACGTTATTGCCACGGTTGACCCACGCTTTGACTACGGTATTGCCACGGTTCACCCACGCTATGCCAACGGTATTGCCACGGTTGACCAACGCTTTGACTACGGTATTGCCACGGTTCACCCATGCTATGCCAACGGTATTGCTCCGGTTGACCCACGCTTTGACTACGGTATTGCCACGGTTGACCCACGCTATGCCCACGGTATAGCCACGGTTGACTCACGTTTTGTACACGGTATTGCCACGGTTGACCCACGCTATGCCCACGGTATAGCTACGGTTGACCCACGTTTTGCACACGGTATTGCCACGGATGACCCACGCTTTGACTACGGTATTGCCACGGTTGACCCACGCTATGCCCACGGTATTGCTTCGGTTGACCCACGCTTTGACTACGGTATTGCCACGGTTGACCCACACTTTGACTACGGTATTGCTGCGGTTGACCCACGCTTTGACCACGTTATTGCCACGGTTGACCCACGCTATGCCCACGGTTTTGCTCCGGTTGACCCACGTTTTGCACATGGTATTTCCACGATTGACACACGCTTTGACTACGGTATTGCTCCGGTTGACCCACGCTTTGACTACGGTATTGCTCCGGTTGACCCACGCTTTGAATACGGTATTGCCATGGTTGACCCACGGTATTGCCACGGTTGACCCACGCTATGCCCACGGTATTGCACGGTTGACCCACGCTTTGACAACGTCATTGCCACGGTTGACCCACGCTATGCCCACGGTATTGCTCCGGTTAACCCACGCTTTGACTACGGTATTTCCACGGTTGACCCACGCTATGCCCACGGTATTGCCACGATTGACCCACGCTTTAACCACGTTATTGCCACGGTTGACCCACGCTATGCCCACGGTATTGCTCCGGTTGACCCACGCTTTGACTACGTTATTGCCACGGTTGACCCACGCTATGCCCACGGTATTGCTCCGGTTGACCCACGCTTTGACTACGGTATTGCCACGGTTGACCCACGCTATGCCCACGGTATAGCCACGGTTGACTCACGTTTTGCACACGGTATTGCCACGGTTGACCCACGCTATGCCCACGGTATAGCTACGGTTGACCCACGTTTTGCACACGGTATTGCCACGGATGACCCACGCTTTGACTACGGTATTGCCACGGTTGACCCACGCTATGCCCACGGTATTGCTTCGGTTGACCCACGCTTTGACTACGGTATTGCCACGGTTGACCCACGCTATGCCCACGGTATTGCTCCGGTTGACCCACGTTTTGCACACGGTATTGCTCCGGTTGACCCACGCTATGCCCACGGTATTGCTCCGGTTGACCCACGTTTTGCACACGGTATTGCCACGGTTGACCCACGTTTTGCACACGGTATTGCTCCAGTTGATCCACGCTTTGACTACGGTATTGCCACGGTTCACCCACGCTATGCCCACGGTATTGCACCGGTTGACCCACGATTTGACTACGGTATTGCCACGGTTGACCCACACTTTGACTACGGTATTGCCGCGGTTGACCCACGCTTTGACCACGTTATTGCCACGGTTGACCCACGCTATGCCCACGGTTTTGCTCCGGTTGACCCACGTTTTGCACATGGTATTGCCACGATTGACACACGCTTTGACTACGGTATTGCTCCGGTTGACCCACGCTTTGACTACGGTATTGCTCCGGTTGACCCACGCTTTGAATACGGTATTGCCATGGTTGACCCACGGTATTGCCACGGTTGACCCACGCTATGCCCACGGTATTGCCACGGTTGACCCACGCTTTGACAACGTTATTGCCACGGTTGACCCACGCTTTGAATACGGTATTGCCATGGTTGACCCACGGTATTGCCACGGTTGACCCACGCTATGCCCACGGTATTGCCACGGTTGACCCACGCTTTGACAACGTTATTGCCACGGTTGACCCACGCTTTGAATACGGTATTGCCATGGTTGACCCACGGTATTGCCACGGTTGACCCACGCTATGCCCACGGTATTGCCACGGTTGACCCACGCTTTGACAACGTTATTGACACGGTTGACCCACGCTATGCCCACGGTATTGCTCCGGTTAACCCACGCTTTGACTACGGTATTGCCACGGTTGGCCCACGCTATGCCCACGGTATTGCTCCGGTTGACCCACGCTTTGAATACGGTATTGCCATGGTTGACCCACGGTATTGCCACGGTTGACCCACGCTATGCCCACGGTATTGCCACGGTTGACCCACGCTATGCCCACGGTATAGCTACGGTTGAACCACCGTTTGCACACGGTATTGCCACGGATGACCCACGCTTTGACTACGGTATTGCCACGGTTGACCCACGCTATGCCTACGGTATTGCTCCGGTTGACCCACGCTTTGAATACGGTATTGCCATGGTTGACCCACGGTATTGCCACGGTTGACCCACGCTATGCCCACGGTATTGCCACGGTTGACCCACGCTTTGACAACGTTATTGCCACGGTTGACCCACGCTATGCCCACGGTATTGCCACGGTTGACCCACGCTATGCCCACGGTATTGCTCCGGTTGACCCACGATTTGACTACGGTATTGCCACGGTTGACCCACACTTTGACTACGGTATTGCCGCGGTTGACCCACGCTTTGACCACGTTATTGCCACGGTTGACCCACGCTATGCCCACGGTTTTGCTCCGGTTGACCCACGCTTTGACAACGTTATTGCCACGGTTGACCCACGCTATGCCCACGGTATTGCCACGGTTGACCCACGCTATGCCCACGGTATTGCTCCGGTTGACCCACGATTTGACTACGGTATTGCCACGGTTGACCCACACTTTGACTACGGTATTGCCACGGATGACCCACGCTTTGACTACGGTATTGCCACGGTTGACCCACGCTATGCCCACGGTATTGCTCCGGTTGACCCACGCTTTGAATACGGTATTGCCATGGTTGACCCACGGTATTGCCACGGTTGACCCACGCTATGCCCACGGTATTGCCACGGTTGACCCACGCTTTGACAACGTTATTGCCACGGTTGACCCACGCTATGCCCACGGTATTGCCACGGTTGACCCACGCTATGCCCACGGTATTGCCACGGTTGACCCACGCTATGCCCACGGTATTGCCACGGTTGACCCACGCTTTGACAACGTTATTGCCACGGTTGACCCACGCTTTGAATACGGTATTGCCATGGTTGACCCACGGTATTGCCACGGTTGACCCACGCTATGCCCACGGTATTGCCACGGTTGACCCACGCTATGCCCACGGTATAGCTACGGTTGACCCACGTTTTGCACACGGTATTGCCACGGATGACCCACGCTTTGACTACGGTATTGCCACGGTTGACCCACGCTATGCCCACGGTATTGCTCCGGTTGACCCACGCTTTGACTACGGTATTGCTCCGGTTGACCCACGCTTTGACTACGGTATTGCCACGGTTCACCCACGCTATGCCAACGGTATTGCCACGGTTGACCCACGCTTTGACTACGGTATTGCCACGGTTTACCCACGCTATGCCAACGGTATTGCTCCGGTTGACCCACGCTTTGACTACGGTATTGCCACGGTTCACCCACGCTATGCCAACGGTATTGCCACGGTTGACCCACGCTATGCTCACGGTATTGCCACGGTTGACCCACGCTTTGACCACGTTATTGCCACGGTTGACCCACGCTTTGACTACGGTATTGCTTCGGTTGACCCACGCTTTGACTACGGTATTGCCACGGTTGACCCACGCTATGCCCACGGTATAGCCACGGTTGACTCACGTTTTGTACACGGTATTGCCACGGTTGACCCACGCTATGCCCACGGTATAGCTACGGTTGACCCACGTTTTGCACACGGTATTGCCACGGATGACCCACGCTTTGACTACGGTATTGCCACGGTTGACCCACGCTATGCCCACGGTATTGCCACGGTTGACCCACGCTATGCTCACGGTATTGCCACGGTTGACCCACGCTTTGACCACGTTATTGCCACGGTTGACCCACGCTTTGACTACGGTATTGCTTCGGTTGACCCACGCTTTGACTACGGTATTGCCACGGTTGACCCACGCTATGCCCACGGTATAGCCGCGGTTGACCCACGCTTTGACCACGTTATTGCCACGGTTGACCCACGCTATGCCCACGGTATTGCTCCGGTTGACCCACGTTTTGCACACGGTATTGCCACGGTTGACCCACGTTTTGCACACGGTATTGCCACGGTTGACCCACGCTATGCCCACGGTATTGCCACGGTTGACCCACGCTATGCCCACGGTATTGCTCCGGTTGACCCACGATTTGACTACGGTATTGCCACGGTTGACCCACACTTTGACTACGGTATTGCCGCGGTTGACCCACGCTTTGACCACGTTATTGCCACGGTTGACCCACGCTATGCCCACGGTTTTGCTCCGGTTGACCCACGTTTTGCACATGGTATTTCCACGATTGACACACGCTTTGACTACGGTATTGCTCCGGTTGACCCACGCTTTGACTACGGTATTGCTCCGGTTGACCCACGCTTTGAATACGGTATTGCCATGGTTGACCCACGGTATTGCCACGGTTGACCCACGCTATGCCCACGGTATTGCCACGGTTGACCCACGCTTTGACAACGTTATTGCCACGGTTGACCCACGCTATGCCCACGGTATTGCTCCGGTTAACCCACGCTTTGACTACGGTATTTCCACGGTTGACCCACGCTTTGACTACGGTATTGCCACGACTAACGGTATTGCCACGGTTGACCCACGGTATTGCCCCACTACGGTATTGCCACGGTTGACCCACGCTTTGACACGGTATTGCCACGGTTGACCCACGCTTACGGTATTGCCACGGTCCACGGTTGACCCACGCTATGCCCACGGTATTGCTCCAGTTGACCAACGCTTTGACTACGGTATTGCCACGGTTGACCCACGCTATGACAACGGTATTGCAACGGTTGACCCACGCTTTGAACCACGTTATTGCCACGGTTTGACCCACGCTATGCCCACGGTATTGCTCCGGTTGACCCACGCTTTGACTACGGTATTGCCACGGTTGACCCACGCTATGCCCACGGTATTGCTCCGGTTGACCCACGCTTTGACTACGGTATTGCCACGGTTGACCCACGCTATGCCCACGGTATTGCTCCGGTTGACCCACGCTTTGACTACGGTATTGCCACGGTTGACCCACGCTTTGACTACGGTATTGCCACGGTTGACCCACGCTATGCCCACGGTATTGCCACGGTTGACCCACGCTTTGACTACGGTATTGCCACGGTTGACCCACGCTATGCCAACGGTATTGCCACGGTTGACCCACGCTTTGACTACGGTATTGCCACGGTTGACCCACGCTATGCCCACGGTATTGCCACGGTTGACCCACGCTTTGACCACGTTATTGCCACGGTTGACCCACGCTATGCCCACGGTATTGCTCCGGTTGACCCACGCTTTGACTACGTTATTGCCACGGTTGACCCACGCTATGCCCACGGTATTGCTCCGGTTGACCCACGCTTTGACTACGGTATTGCCACGGTTGACCCACGCTATGCCCACGGTATAGCCACGGTTGACTCACGTTTTGCACACGGTATTGCCACGGTTGACCCACGCTATGCCCACGGTATAGCTACGGTTGACCCACGTTTTGCACACGGTATTGCCACGGATGACCCACGCTTTGACTACGGTATTGCCACGGTTGACCCACGCTATGCCCACGGTATTGCTTCGGTTGACCCACGCTTTGACTACGGTATTGCCACGGTTGACCCACGCTATGCCCACGGTATTGCTCCGGTTGACCCACGTTTTGCACACGGTATTGCTCCGGTTGACCCACGCTTTGACTACGGTATTGCCACGGTTGACCCACGCTATGCCCACGGTATTGCCGCGGTTGACCCACGCTTTGACCACGTTATTGCCACGGTTGACCCACGCTATGCCCACGGTATTGCTCCGGTTGACCCACGTTTTGCACACGGTATTGCCACGGTTGACCCACGTTTTGCACACGGTATTGCCACGGTTGACCCACGCTATGCCCACGGTATTGCCACGGTTGACCCACGCTATGCCCACGGTATTGCTCCGGTTGACCCACGATTTGACTACGGTATTGCCACGGTTGACCCACACTTTGACTACGGTATTGCCGCGGTTGACCCACGCTTTGACCACGTTATTGCCACGGTTGACCCACGCTATGCCCACGGTTTTGCTCCGGTTGACCCACGTTTTGCACATGGTATTGCCACGATTGACACACGCTTTGACTACGGTATTGCTCCGGTTGACCCACGCTTTGACTACGGTATTGCTCCGGTTGACCCACGCTTTGAATACGGTATTGCCATGGTTGACCCACGGTATTGCCACGGTTGACCCACGCTATGCCCACGGTATTGCCACGGTTGACCCACGCTTTGACAACGTTATTGCCACGGTTGACCCACGCTATGCCCACGGTATTGCTCCGGTTGACCCACGCTTTGACTACGGTATTGCCACGGTTGACCCACGCTATGCCCACGGTATTGCCACGGTTGACCCACGCTTTGACAACGTTATTGCCACGGTTGACCCACGCTATGCCCACGGTATTGCTCCGGTTGACCCACGCTTTGACTACGGTATTGCTCCGGTTGACCCACGCTTTGACTACGGTATTGCCACGGTTCACCCACGCTATGCCAACGGTATTGCCACGGTTGACCCACGCTTTGACTACGGTATTGCCACGGTTTACCCACGCTATGCCAACGGTATTGCTCCGGTTGACCCACGCTTTGACTACGGTATTTCCACGGTTGACCCACGCTATGCCCACGGTATTGCCACGATTGACCCACGCTTTAACCACGTTATTGCCACGGTTGACCCACGCTATGCCCACGGTATTGCTCCGGTTGACCCACGCTTTGACTACGTTATTGCCACGGTTGACCCACGCTATGCCCACGGTATTGCTCCAGTTGACCCACGTTTTGCACACGGTATTGCCACGGTTGACCCACGCTTTGACTACGGTATTGCCATGGTTGACCCACGCTATGCCCACGGTATTGCTCCGGTTGACCCACGTTTTGCCCACGGTATTGCTCCGGTTGACCCACGTTTTGCACACGGTATTGCCACGGTTGACCCACGCTTTGACTACAGTATTGCCACGGTTGACCCACGCTATGCCCACGGTATTGCTCCGGTTGACCCACGCTTTGACTACGGTATTGCCACGGTTGACCCACGCTTTGCCCACGGTATTGCTTCGGTTGACCCACGGTTTGACTACAGTATTGCCACAATTGACCCTCGCTATGCCCACGGTATTGCTCCGGTTGACCCACGCTTTAACCACGTTATTGCCACGGTTGACCCACGCTATGCCCACGGTATTGCTCCGGTTGACCCACGCTTTGACTACGGTATTGCCACGGTTGACCCACGCTATGCCCACGGTATTGCTCTGGTTGACCCACGCTTTGAATACGGTATTGCCATGGTTGACCCACGGTATTGCCACGGTTGACCCACGCTATGCCCACGGTATTGCCACGGTTGACCCACGCTATGCCCACGGTATAGCTACGGTTGACCCACGTTTTGCACACGGTATTGCCACGGATGACCCACGCTTTGACTACGGTATTGCCACGGTTGACCCACGCTATGCCCACGGTATTGCTCCGGTTGACCCACGCTTTGACTACGGTATTGCTCCGGTTGACCCACGCTTTGACTACGGTATTGCCACGGTTCACCCACGCTATGCCAACGTTATTGCCACGGTTGACCCACGCTATGCCCACGGTATTGCTCCGGTTAACCCACGCTTTGACTACGGTATTGCCACGGTTGACCCACGCTATGCCCACGGTATTGCTCCGGTTGACCCACGCTTTGAATACGGTATTGCCATGGTTGACCCACGGTATTGCCACGGTTGACCCACGCTATGCCCACGGTATTGCCACGGTTGACCCACGCTTTGACAACGTTATTGCCACGGTTGACCCACGCTTTGAATACGGTATTGCCATGGTTGACCCACGGTATTGCCACGGTTGACCCACGCTATGCCCACGGTATTGCCACGGTTGACCCACGCTATGCCCACGGTATAGCTACGGTTGACCCACGTTTTGCACACGGTATTGCCACGGATGACCCACGCTTTGACTACGGTATTGCCACGGTTGACCCACGCTATGCCCACGGTATTGCTCCGGTTGACCCACGCTTTGACTACGGTATTGCTCCGGTTGACCCACGCTTTGACTACGGTATTGCCACGGTTCACCCACGCTATGCCAACGGTATTGCCACGGTTGACCCACGCTTTGACTACGGTATTGCCACGGTTGACCCACGCTATGCCAACGGTATTGCTCCGGTTGACCCACGCTTTGACTACGGTATTGCCACGGTTGACCCACGCTATGCCAACGGTATTGCCACGGTTGACCCACGCTATGCTCACGGTATTGCCACGGTTGACCCACGCTTTGACCACGTTATTGCCACGGTTGACCCACGCTTTGACTACGGTATTGCTTCGGTTGACCCACGCTTTGACTACGGTATTGCCACGGTTGACCCACGCTATGCCCACGGTATAGCCACGGTTGACTCACGTTTTGTACACGGTATTGCCACGGTTGACCCACGCTATGCCCACGGTATAGCTACGGTTGACCCACGTTTTGCACACGGTATTGCCACGGATGACCCACGCTTTGACTACGGTATTGCCACGGTTGACCCACGCTATGCCCACGGTATTGCTTCGGTTGACCCACGCTTTGACTACGGTATTGCCACGGTTGACCCACGCTATGCCCACGGTATTGCTCCGGTTGACCCACGTTTTGCACACGGAATTGCTCCGGTTGACCCACGCTTTGACTGCGGTATTGCCACGGTTGACCCACGCTATGCCCACGGTATTGCCGCGGTTGACCCACGCTTTGACCACGTTATTGCCACGGTTGACCCACGCTATGCCCACGGTATTGCTCCGGTTGACCCACGTTTTGCACACGGTATTGCCACGGTTGACCCACGTTTTGCACACGGTATTGCCACGGTTGACCCACGCTATGCCCACGGTATTGCCACGGTTGACCCACGCTATGCCCACGGTATTGCTCCGGTTGACCCACGATTTGACTACGGTATTGCCACGGTTGACCCACACTTTGACTACGGTATTGCCGCGGTTGACCCACGCTTTGACCACGTTATTGCCACGGTTGACCCACGCTATGCCCACGGTTTTGCTCCGGTTGACCCACGTTTTGCACATGGTATTTCCACGATTGACACACGCTTTGACTACGGTATTGCTCCGGTTGACCCACGCTTTGACTACGGTATTGCTCCGGTTGACCCACGCTTTGAATACGGTATTGCCATGGTTGACCCACGGTATTGCCACGGTTGACCCACGCTATGCCCACGGTATTGCCACGGTTGACCCACGCTTTGACAACGTTATTGCCACGGTTGACCCACGCTATGCCCACGGTATTGCTCCGGTTAACCCACGCTTTGACTACGGTATTTCCACGGTTGACCCACGCTATGCCCACGGTATTGCCACGATTGACCCACGCTTTAACCACGTTATTGCCACGGTTGACCCACGCTATGCCCACGGTATTGCTCCGGTTGACCCACGCTTTGACTACGTTATTGCCACGGTTGACCCACGCTATGCCCACGGTATTGCTCCGGTTGACCCACGCTTTGACTACGGTATTGCCACGGTTGACCCACGCTATGCCCACGGTATAGCCACGGTTGACTCACGTTTTGCACACGGTATTGCCACGGTTGACCCACGCTATGCCCACGGTATAGCTACGGTTGACCCACGTTTTGCACACGGTATTGCCACGGATGACCCACGCTTTGACTACGGTATTGCCACGGTTGACCCACGCTATGCTCACGGTATTGCTTCGGTTGACCCACGCTTTGACTACGGTATTGCCACGGTTGACCCACGCTATGCCCAAGGTATTGCTCCGGTTGACCCACGTTTTGCACACGGTATTGCTCCGGTTGACCCACGCTTTGACTACGGTATTGCCACGGTTGACCCACGCTATGCCCACGGTATTGCCGCGGTTGACCCACGCTTTGACCACGTTATTGCCACGGTTGACCCACGCTATGCCCACGGTATTGCTCCGGTTGACCCACGTTTTGCACACGGTATTGCCACGGTTGACCCACGTTTTGCACACGGTATTGCCACGGTTGACCCACGCTATGCCCACGGTATTGCCACGGTTGACCCACGCTATGCCCACGGTATTGCTCCGGTTGACCCACGCTTTGAATACGGTATTGCCATGGTTGACCCACGGTATTGCCACGGTTGACCCACGCTATGCCCAAGGTATTGCTCCGGTTGACCCACGTTTTGCACACGGTATTGCTCCGGTTGACCCACGCTTTGACTACGGTATTGCTTCGGTTGACCCACGCTTTGACTACGGTATTGCCACGGTTGACCCACGCTATGCCCAAGGTATTGCTCCGGTTGACCCACGTTTTGCACACGGTATTGCTCCGGTTGACCCACGCTTTGACTACGGTATTGCCACGGTTGACCCACGCTATGCCCACGGTATTGCCGCGGTTGACCCACGCTTTGACTACGGTATTGCCACGGTTGACCCACGCTATGCCCACGGTATTGCTCCGGTTGACCCACGCTTTGACTACGGTATTGCCACGGTTGACCCACGCTATGCCCACGGTATTGCTCTGGTTGACCCACGCTTTGAATACGGTATTGCCATGGTTGACCCACGGTATTGCCACGGTTGACCCACGCTATGCCCACGGTATTGCCACGGTTGACCCACGCTATGCCCACGGTATAGCTACGGTTGACCCACGTTTTGCACACGGTATTGCCACGGATGACCCACGCTTTGACTACGGTATTGCCACGGTTGACCCACGCTTTGCCCACGGTATTGCTCCGGTTGACCCACGCTTTGACCACGGTATTGCTCCGGTTGACCCACGCTTTGACTACGGTATTGCCACGGTTCACCCACGCTATGCCAACGTTATTGCCACGGTTGACCCACGCTATGCCCACGGTATTGCTCCGGTTAACCCACGCTTTGACTACGGTATTGCCACGGTTGACCCACGCTATGCCCACGGTATTGCTCCGGTTGACCCACGCTTTGAATACGGTATTGCCATGGTTGACCCACGGTATTGCCACGGTTGACCCACGCTATGCCCACGGTATTGCCACGGTTGACCCACGCTTTGACAACGTTATTGCCACGGTTGACCCACGCTTTGAATACGGTATTGCCATGGTTGACCCACGGTATTGCCACGGTTGACCCACGCTATGCCCACGGTATTGCCACGGTTGACCCACGCTATGCCCACGGTATAGCTACGGTTGACCCACGTTTTGCACACGGTATTGCCACGGTTGACCCACGCTTTGACTACGGTATTGCCACGGTTGACCCACGCTATGCCCACGGTATTGCTCCGGTTGACCCACGCTTTGACTACGGTATTGCTCCGGTTGACCCACGCTTTGACTACGGTATTGCCACGGTTCACCCACGCTATGCCAACGGTATTGCCACGGTTGACCCACGCTTTGACTACGGTATTGCCACGGTTTACCCACGCTATGCCAACGGTATTGCTCCGGTTGACCCACGCTTTGACTACGGTATTGCCACGGTTCACCCACGCTATGCCAACGGTATTGCCACGGTTGACCCACGCTATGCCCACGGTATTGCCACGGTTGACCCACGCTTTGACAACGGTATTGCCACGGTTGACCCACGCTTTGACTACGGTATTGCTCCGGTTGACCCACGCTTTGACTACGGTATTGCCACGGTTGACCCACGCTATGCCCACGGTATAGCCACGGTTGACTCACGTTTTGTACACGGTATTGCCACGGTTGACCCACGCTATGCCCACGGTATAGCTACGGTTGACCCACGTTTTGCACACGGTATTGCCACGGATGACCCACGCTTTGACTACGGTATTGCCACGGTTGACCCACGCTATGCCCACGGTATTGCTTCGGTTGACCCACGCTTTGACTACGGTATTGCCACGGTTGACCCACGCTATGCCCACGGTATTGCTCCGGTTGACCCACGTTTTGCACACGGAATTGCTCCGGTTGACCCACGCTTTGACTGCGGTATTGCCACGGTTGACCCACGCTATGCCCACGGTATTGCCGCGGTTGACCCACGCTTTGACCACGTTATTGCCACGGTTGACCCACGCTATGCCCACGGTATTGCTCCGGTTGACCCACGCTTTGCACACGGTATTGCCACGGTTGACCCACGTTTTGCACACGGTATTGCCACGGTTGACCCACGCTATGCCCACGGTATTGCCACGGTTGACCCACGCTATGCCCACGGTATTGCTCCGGTTGACCCACGATTTGACTACGGTATTGCCACGGTTGACCCACACTTTGACTACGGTATTGCCGCGGTTGACCCACGCTTTGACCACGTTATTGCCACGGTTGACCCACGCTATGCCCACGGTTTTGCTCCGGTTGACCCACGTTTTGCACATGGTATTTCCACGATTGACACACGCTTTGACTACGGTATTGCTCCGGTTGACCCACGCTTTGACTACGGTATTGCTCCGGTTGACCCACGCTTTGAATACGGTATTGCCATGGTTGACCCACGGTATTGCCACGGTTGACCCACGCTATGCCCACGGTATTGCCACGGTTGACCCACGCTTTGACAACGTTATTGCCACGGTTGACCCACGCTATGCCCACGGTATTGCTCCGGTTAACCCACGCTTTGACTACGGTATTTCCACGGTTGACCCACGCTATGCCCACGGTATTGCCACGATTGACCCACGCTTTAACCACGTTATTGCCACGGTTGACCCACGCTATGCCCACGGTATTGCTCCGGTTGACCCACGCTTTGACTACGTTATTGCCACGGTTGACCCACGCTATGCCCACGGTATTGCTCCGGTTGACCCACGCTTTGACTACGGTATTGCCACGGTTGACCCACGCTATGCCCACGGTATAGCCACGGTTGACTCACGTTTTGCACACGGTATTGCCACGGTTGACCCACGCTATGCCCACGGTATAGCTACGGTTGACCCACGTTTTGCACACGGTATTGCCACGGATGACCCACGCTTTGACTACGGTATTGCCACGGTTGACCCACGCTATGCTCACGGTATTGCTTCGGTTGACCCACGCTTTGACTACGGTATTGCCACGGTTGACCCACGCTATGCCCAAGGTATTGCTCCGGTTGACCCACGTTTTGCACACGGTATTGCTCCGGTTGACCCACGCTTTGACTACGGTATTGCCACGGTTGACCCACGCTATGCCCACGGTATTGCCGCGGTTGACCCACGCTTTGACCACGTTATTGCCACGGTTGACCCACGCTATGCCCACGGTATTGCTCCGGTTGACCCACGTTTTGCACACGGTATTGCCACGGTTGACCCACGTTTTGCACACGGTATTGCCACGGTTGACCCACGCTATGCCCACGGTATTGCCACGGTTGACCCACGCTATGCCCACGGTATTGCTCCGGTTGACCCACGCTTTGAATACGGTATTGCCATGGTTGACCCACGGTATTGCCACGGTTGACCCACGCTATGCCCAAGGTATTGCTCCGGTTGACCCACGTTTTGCACACGGTATTGCTCCGGTTGACCCACGCTTTGACTACGGTATTGCTTCGGTTGACCCACGCTTTGACTACGGTATTGCCACGGTTGACCCACGCTATGCCCAAGGTATTGCTCCGGTTGACCCACGTTTTGCACACGGTATTGCTCCGGTTGACCCACGCTTTGACTACGGTATTGCCACGGTTGACCCACGCTATGCCCACGGTATTGCCGCGGTTGACCCACGCTTTGACTACGTTATTGCCACGGTTGACCCACGCTATGCCCACGGTATTGCTCCGGTTGACCCACGCTTTGAATACGGTATTGCCATGGTTGACCCACGGTATTGCCACGGTTGACCCACGCTATGCCCACGGTATTGCCACGGTTGACCCACGCTTTGACAACGTTATTGCCACGGTTGACCCACGCTATGCCCACGGTATTGCTCCGGTTGACCCACGCTTTGACTACGGTATTGCCACGGTTGACCCACGCTATGCCCACGGTATTGCCACGGTTGACCCACGCTTTGACAACGTTATTGCCACGGTTGACCCACGCTATGCCCACGGTATTGGTCCGGTTGACCCACGCTTTGACTACGGTATTGCTCCGGTTGACCCACGCTTTGACTACGGTATTGCCACGGTTCACCCACGCTATGCCAACGGTATTGCCACGGTTGACCCACGCTTTGACTACGGTATTGCCACGGTTTACCCACGCTATGCCAACGGTATTGCTCCGGTTGACCCACGCTTTGACTACGGTATTTCCACGGTTGACCCACGCTATGCCCACGGTATTGCCACGATTGACCCACGCTTTAACCACGTTATTGCCACGGTTGACCCACGCTATGCCCACGGTATTGCTCCGGTTGACCCACGCTTTGACTACGTTATTGCCACGGTTGACCCACGTTTTGCCCACGGTATTGCTCCAGTTGACCCACGTTTTGCACACGGTATTGCCACGGTTGACCCACGCTTTGACTACGGTATTGCCATGGTTGACCCACGCTATGCCCACGGTATTGCTCCGGTTGACCCACGTTTTGCCCACGGTATTGCTCCGGTTGACCCACGTTTTGCACACGGTATTGCCACGGTTGACCCACGCTTTGACTACAGTATTGCCACGGTTGACCCACGCTATGCCCACGGTATTGCTCCGGTTGACCCACGCTTTGACTACGGTATTGCCACGGTTGACCCACGCTATGCCCACGGTATTGCTTCGGTTGACCCACGGTTTGACTACAGTATTGCCACGGTTGACCCTCGCTATGCCCACGGTATTGCTCCGGTTGACCCACGCTTTAACCACGTTATTGCCACGGTTGACCCACGCTATGCCCACGGTATTGCTCCGGTTGACCCACGCTTTGACTACGTTATTGCCACGGTTGACCCACGCTATGCCCACGGTATTGCTCCGGTTGTCCCACGCTTTGACTACGGTATTGCCACGGTTGACCCACGCTATGCCCACGGTATTGCTCCGGTTGACCCACGCTATGCCCACGGTATTGCTCCGGTTGACCCACGTTTTGCACACGGTATTGCCACGGTTGACCCACGCTTTGACTACGGTATTGCCACGGTTGACCCACGCTATGCCCACGGTATTGCCACGGTTGACCCACGCTTTGACCACGTTATTGCCACGGTTGACCCACGTTTTGCACACGGTATTGCCACGGTTGACCCACGGTATTGCTCCGGTTGACCCACGTTTTGCACACGGTATTGCTCCGGTTGACCCACGCTTTGACTACGGTATTGCCACGGTTGACCCACGCTATGCCCACGGTATTGCTCCGGTTGACCCACGCTTTGACTACGGTATTGCCACGGTTTACCCACGCTATGCCCACGGTATTGCTTCGGTTGACCCACGCTTTGACTACGGTATTGCCACGGTTGACCCACGCTATGCCCACGGTATTGCTCCGGTTGACCCACGCTTTAACCACGTTATTGCCACGGTTGACCCACGCTATGCCCACGGTATTGCACCGGTTGACCCACGCTTTGACTACGTTATTGCCACGGTTGACCCACGCTATGCCCACGGTATTGCTCCGGTTGACCCACGCTTTGACTACGGTATTGCCACGGTTGACCCACGCTATGCCCACGGTATTGCTCCGGTTGACCCACGCTATGCCCACGGTATTGCTCCGGTTGACCCACGTTTTGCACACGGTATTGCCACGGTTGACCCACGATTTGACTACGGTATTGCCATGGTTGACCCACGCTATGCCCACGGTATTGCTCCGGTTGACCCACGCTTTAACCACGTTATTGCCACGGTTGACCCACGCTATGCCCACGGTATTGCTCCGGTTGACCCACGCTTTGACTACGGTATTGCCACGGTTCACCCACGCTATGCCAACGGTATTGCCACGGTTGACCCACGCTTTGACTGCGGTATTGCCACGGTTTACACACGCTATGCCAACGGTATTGCTCCGGTTGACCCACGCTTTGACTACGGTATTTCCACGGTTGACCCACGCTATGCCCACGGTATAGCTACGGTTGACCCACGTTTTGCACACGGTATTGCCACGGATGACCCACGCTTTGACTACGGTATTGCCACGGTTGACCCACGCTATGCCCACGGTATTGCTCCGGTTGACCCACGCTTTGACTACGGTATTGCCAAGGTTGACCCACGCTATGCCCACGGTATTGCTCCGGTTGACCCACGCTATGCCCACGGTATTGCTCCGGTTGACCCACGTTTTGCACACGGTATTGCCACGGTTGACCCACGCTTTGACTACGGTATTGCCACGGTTGACCCACGCTATGCCCACGGTATTGCCACGGTTGACCCACGCTTTGACCACGTTATTGCCACGGTTGACCCACGTTTTGCACACGGTATTGCCACGGTTGACCCACGCTTTGACTACGGTATTGCCACGGTTGACCCACGCTATGCCCACGGTATTGCTCCGGTTGACCCACGTTTTGCACACGGTATTGCTCCGGTTGACCCACGCTTTGACTACGGTATTGCCACGGTTGACCCACGCTATGCCCACGGTATTGCTCCGGTTGACCCACGCTTTGACTACGGTATTGCCACGGTTGACCCACGCTATGCCCACGGTATTGCTACGGTTGACCCACGCTTTGACTACGGTATTGCCACGGTTGACCCACGCTATGCCCACGGTATTGCTCCGGTTGACCCACGCTTTGACCACGTTATTGCCACGGTTGACCCACGCTATGCCCACGGTATTGCTCCGGTTGACCCACGCTTTGACTACGTTATTGCCACGGTTGACCCACGCTATGCCCACGGTATTGCTCCGGTTGACCCACGCTTTGACTACGGTATTGCCACGGTTGACCCACGCTATGCCCACGGTATAGCCACGGTTGACTCACGTTTTGCACACGGTATTGCCACGGTTGACCCACGCTATGCCCACGGTATAGCTACGGTTGACCCACGTTTTGCACACGGTATTGCCACGGATGACCCACGCTTTGACTACGGTATTGCCACGGTTGACCCACGCTATGCCCACGGTATTGCTTCGGTTGACCCACGCTTTGACTACGGTATTGCCACGGTTGACCCACGCTATGCCCACGGTATTGCTCCGGTTGACCCACGTTTTGCACACGGTATTGCTCCGGTTGACCCACGCTTTGACTACGGTATTGCCACGGTTGACCCACGCTATGCCCACGGTATTGCCGCGGTTGACCCACGCTTTGACCACGTTATTGCCACGGTTGACCCACGCTATGCCCACGGTATTGCTCCGGTTGACCCACGTTTTGCACACGGTATTGCCACGGTTGACCCACGTTTTGCACACGGTATTGCCACGGTTGACCCACGCTATGCCCACGGTATTGCCACGGTTGACCCACGCTATGCCCACGGTATTGCTCCGGTTGACCCACGATTTGACTACGGTATTGCCACGGTTGACCCACGCTTTGACAACGTTATTGCCACGGTTGACCCACGCTATGCCCACGGTATTGCTCCGGTTGACCCACGCTTTGACTACGGTATTGCCACGGTTGACCCACGCTATGCCCACGGTATTGCTCCGGTTGACCCACGCTTTGACTACGGTATTGCTCCGGTTGACCCACGCTTTGACTACGGTATTGCCACGGTTCACCCACGCTATGCCAACGGTATTGCCACGGTTGACCCACGCTTTGACTACGGTATTGCCACGGTTTACCCACGCTATGCCAACGGTATTGCTCCGGTTGACCCACGCTTTGACTACGGTATTTCCACGGTTGACCCACGCTATGCCCAAGGTATTGCCACGATTGACCCACGCTTTAACCACGTTATTGCCACGGTTGGCCCACGCTATGCCCACGGTATTGCTCCGGTTGACCCACGCTTTGACTACGTTATTGCCACGGTTGACCCACGTTTTGCACACGGTATTGCCACGGTTGACCCACGCTTTGACTACGGTATTGCCACGGTTGACCCACGCTATGCCCACGGTATTGCTCCGGTTGACCCACGCTTTGACTACGGTATTGCCACGGTTGACCCACGCTATGCCCACGGTATTGCTTCGGTTGACCCACGCTTTGACTACGGTATTGCCACGGTTGACCCACGCTATGCCCACGGTATTGCTCCGGTTGACCCACGCTTTAACCACGTTATTGCCACGGTTGACCCACGCTATGCCCACGGTATTGCTCCGGTTGACCCACGCTTTGACTACGTTATTGCCACGGTTGACCCACGCTATGCCCACGGTATTGCTCCGGTTGACCCACGCTTTGACTACGGTATTGCCACGGTTGACCCACGCTATGCCCACGGTATTGCTCCGGTTGACCCACGCTATGCCCACGGTATTGCTCCGGTTGACCCACGTTTTGCACACGGTATTGCCACGGTTGACCCACGATTTGACTACGGTATTGCCATGGTTGACCCACGCTATGCCCACGGTATTGCTCCGGTTGACCCACGTTTTGCCCACGGTATTGCTCCGGTTGACCCACGTTTTGCACACGGTATTGCCACGGTTGACCCACGCTTTGACTACGGTATTGCCACGGATGACCCACGCTTTGACAACGTTATTGCCACGGTTGACCCACGCTATGCCCACGGTATTGGTCCGGTTGACCCACGCTTTGACTACGGTATTGCTCCGGTTGACCCACGCTTTGACTACGGTATTGCCACGGTTCACCCACGCTATGCCAACGGTATTGCCACGGTTGACCCACGCTTTGACTACGGTATTGCCACGGTTTACCCACGCTATGCCAACGGTATTGCTCCGGTTGACCCACGCTTTGACTACGGTATTTCCACGGTTGACCCACGCTATGCCCACGGTATTGCCACGATTGACCCACGCTTTAACCACGTTATTGCCACGGTTGACCCACGCTATGCCCACGGTATTGCTCCGGTTGACCCACGCTTTGACTACGTTATTGCCACGGTTGACCCACGTTTTGCACACGGTATTGCCACGGTTGACCCACGCTTTGACTACGGTATTGCCACGGTTGACCCACGCTATGCCCACGGTATTGCTCCGGTTGACCCACGCTTTGACTACGGTATTGCAACGGTTGACCCACGCTATGCCCACGGTATAGCCACGGTTGACTCACGTTTTGCACACGGTATTGCCACGGTTGACCCACGCTATGCCCACGGTATAGCTACGGTTGACCCACGTTTTGCACACGGTATTGCCACGGATGACCCACGCTTTGACTACGGTATTGCCACGGTTGACCCACGCTATGCCCACGGTATTGCTCCGGTTGACCCACGCTTTGACTACGGTATTGCCACGGTTGACCCACGCTATGCCCACGGTATTGCTCCGGTTGACCCACGCTATGCCCACGGTATTGCTCCGGTTGACCCACGTTTTGCACACGGTATTGCCACGGTTGACCCACGCTTTGACTACGGTATTGCCATGGTTGACCCACGCTATGCCCACGGTATTGCTCCGGTTGACCCACGTTTTGCCCACGGTATTGCTCCGGTTGACCCACGTTTTGCACACGGTATTGCCACGGTTGACCCACGCTTTGACTACGGTATTGCCACGGTTGACCCACGCTATGCCCACGGTATTGCCACGGTTGACCCACGCTTTGACCACGTTATTGCCACGGTTGACCCACGCTATGCCCACGGTATTGCTCCGGTTGACCCACGCTTTGACTACGGTATTGCCACGGTTGACCCACGCTTTGACCACGTTATTGCCACGGTTGACCCACGCTATGCCCACGGTATTGCTCCGGTTGACCCACGCTTTGACTACGGTATTGCCACGGTTGACCCACGCTATGCCCACGGTATTGCTCCGGTTGATCCACGCTTTGACTACGGTAATGCCACGGTTGACCCACGCTATGCCCACGGTATTGCTCCGGTTGACCCTCGCTTTGCACACGGTATTGCCACGGTTGTCCCACGCTTTGACTACGGTATTGCTCCGGTTGACCCACGCTATGCCCACGGTATTGCTCCGGTTGACCCTCGCTTTGCACACGGTATTGCCACGGTTGTCCCACGCTTTGACTACGGTATTGCCACGGTTGACCCACGCTATGCCCTCGGTATTTCTCCGGTTGACCTACGCTTTGACTACGGTATTGCCACGGTTGACCCACGCTATGCCCACGGTATTGCTCCGGTGGACCCACGTTTTGCACACGGTATTGCCACGGTGGACCCACGCTTTGACTATGGTATTGCCACGGATGACCCACGCTATGCTCACGGTATTGCTCCGGTTGACCCACGCTTTGCACACGGTATTGCCACGGTTGACCCACGCTTCGACTACGGTATTGCCACGGTTGACCCACGCTTTGACCACGTTATTGCCACGGTTGACCCACGCTATGCCCACGGTATTGCTCCGGTTGACCCACGCTTTGACTACGGTATTGCCACGGTTGACCCACGCTTTGACTACAGTATTGCCACGGTTGACCCACGCTATGCCCACGGCATTTCTCCGGTTGACCTACGCTTTGACTACGGTATTGCTACGGTTGACCCACGCTTTGACCACGTTATTGCCACGGTTCACCCACGCTATGCCCACGGTATTGCCACGGTTGACCCACGCTATGCCCACGGTATTGCTCCGGTTGACCC
>JAVJHS010000501.1:0-26000 GCA_032873175.1 Leptopilina drosophilae | reverse complement strand
GTAGTTAACATATATTTTTTTAATTATTTAAACAATTTAGAGCACTAAATGATACTTGTTGTTACAGTAATTATCTAAAAAAATAAATTAATTACTTAAGTAATTAAAGAGGCCTTAAATTACATATTTTTGTGGCATTTAATGTTTCTTGTAAAAATATAAAAATTTCGCTTTTTTTGAACTTTTCTCTTCGTACCGCAATATTCACTGTATGAGTGAATCACGTAGAAATGTTTTGTAATTAAAATAATTGTTTTAAAAAAATTAAATTTCTGTAATTTAATTGTTTAATTTTCTGTTTTACAATCAAATTTTCATTAAAATTGCAAGATTTTTTCTTTTTATACAGAAATTATTATTCCGTAGCAGTCGAAAGTGTGGTTATGTCACTCTTTTGGGAAAAATAATTAATTTACTATTAAAAAGAAGAATTTTTTGTGTTATTAATTATGAAAGTTAGAAACGTAAACAATATTCGTTTTTATTTCTATAAATTTTACAATTAAAAGACGGTTTGTTCTTCATAAATTTATTTTTTCTGTATGAATATTTTCTAGAATAATTTTTAATGTAGTTAACATATATTTTTTTAATTATTTAAACAATTTAGAGCACTAAATGATACTTGTTGTTACAGTAATTATCTAAAAAAATAAATTAATTACTTAAGTAATTAAAGAGGCCTTAAATTACATATTTTTGTGGCATTTAATGTTTCTTGTAAAAATATAAAAATTTCGCTTTTTTTGAACTTTTCTCTTCGTACCGCAATATTCACTGTATGAGTGAATCACGTAGAAATGTTTTGTAATTAAAATAATTGTTTTAAAAAAATTAAATTTCTGTAATTTAATTGTTTAATTTTCTTTTTTACATTCGAATTTTATATTAAAATTGTAAGATTTTTTCTTTTTATACAGAAATTATTATTCCGTAGCAGTCGAAAGTGTGGTTATGTCAGTTATTTTGGAAAAATAATTAATTTACTATTAAAAAGAAGAATTTTTTGTGTTATTAATTATGAAAGTTAGAAACGTAAACAATATTCGTTTTTATTTCTATAAATTTTACAATTAAAAGACGGTTTGTTCTTCATAAATTTATTTTTTCTGTATGAATATTTTCTAGAATAATTTTTAATGTAGTTAACATATATTTTTTTAATTATTTAAACAATTTAGAGCACTAAATGATACTTGTTGTTACAGTAATTATCTAAAAAAATAAATTAATTACTTAAGTAATTAAAGAGGCCTTAAATTACATATTTTTGTGGCATTTAATGTTTCTTGTAAAAATATAAAAATTTCGCTTTTTTTGAACTTTTCTCTTCGTATCGCAAAAATCACTGTATGAGTGAATCACGTAGAAATGTTTTGTAATTAAAATAATTGTTTTAAAAAAATTAAATTTCTGTAATTTAATTGTTTAATTTTCTGTTTTACATTCGAATTTTATATTAAAATTGTAAGATTTTTTCTTTTTATACAGAAATTATTATTCCGTAGCAGTCGAAAGTGTGGTTATGTCAGTTATTTTGGAAAAATAATTAATTTACTATTAAAAAGAAGAATTTTTTGTGTTATTAATTATGAAAGTTAGAAACGTAAACAATATTCGTTTTTATTTCTATAAATTTTACAATTAAAAGACGGTTTGTTCTTCATAAATTTATTTTTTCTGTATGAATATTTTCTAGAATAATTTTTAATGTAGTTAACATATATTTTTTTAATTATTTAAACAATTTAGAGCACTAAATGATACTTGTTGTTACAGTAATTATCTAAAAAAATAAATTAATTACTTAAGTAATTAAAGAGGCCTTAAATTACATATTTTTGTGGCATTTAATGTTTCTTGTAAAAATATAAAAATTTCGCTTTTTTTGAACTTTTCTCTTCGTATCGCAAAAATCACTGTATGAGTGAATCACGTAGAAATGTTTTGTAATTAAAATAATTGTTTAAAATAAAATTTCTAAAATTTAATTGTTTAATTTTCTTTTTTACATTCGAATTTTATATTAAAATTGTAAGATTTTTTCTTTTTATACAGAAATTATTATTCCGTAGCAGTCGAAAGTGTGGTTATGTCAGTTATTTTGGAAAAATAATTAATTTACTATTAAAAAGAAGAATTTTTTGTGTTATTAATTATGAAAGTTAGAAACGTAAACAATATTCGTTTTTATTTCTATAAATTTTACAATTAAAAGACGGTTTGTTCTTCATAAATTTATTTTTTCTGTATGAATATTTTCTAGAATAATTTTTAATGTAGTTAACATATATTTTTTTAATTATTTAAACAATTTAGAGCACTAAATGATACTTGTTGTTACAGTAATTATCTAAAAAAATAAATTAATTACTTAAGTAATTAAAGAGGCCTTAAATTACATATTTTTGTGGCATTTAATGTTTCTTGTAAAAATATAAAAATTTCGCTTTTTTTGAACTTTTCTCTTCGTACCGCAATATTCACTGTATGAGTGAATCACGTAGAAATGTTTTGTAATTAAAATAATTGTTTTAAAAAAATTAAATTTCTGTAATTTAATTGTTTAATTTTCTTTTTTACAATCGGATTTTCATTAAAATTGTAAGATTTTTTCTTTTTATACAGAAATTATTATTCCGTAGCAGTCGAAAGTGTGGTTATGTCAGTTATTTTGGAAAAATAATTAATTTACTATTAAAAAGAAGAATTTTTTGTGTTATTAATTATGAAAGTTAGAAACGTAAACAATATTCGTTTTTATTTCTATAAATTTTACAATTAAAAGACGGTTTGTTCTTCATAAATTTATTTTTTCTGTATGAATATTTTCTAGAATAATTTTTAATGTAGTTAACATATATTTTTTTAATTATTTAAACAATTTAGAGCACTAAATGATACTTGTTGTTACAGTAATTATCTAAAAAAATAAATTGTTTACTTGAGTAATTAAAGAGGCCTTAAATTACATATTTTTGTGGCATTTAATGTTTCTGGTAAAAATATAAAAATTTCCCGTTTTTGAACTATTCTCTTCGTATCGCAAAATTCACTGTATGAGTGAATCACTTAGAATTTTTTTGTAATTAAAATAATTGTTCAAAAAAAAAATTTCTGTAATTTAATTGTTTAATTTTCTTTTTTACATTCGAATTTTATATTAAAATTGTAAGATTTTTTCTTTTTATACAGAAATTATTATTCCGTAGCAGTCGAAAGTGTGGTTATGTCAGTTATTTTGGAAAAATAATTAATTTACTATTAAAAAGAAGAATTTTTTGTGTTATTAATTATGAAAGTTAGAAACGTAAACAATATTCGTTTTTATTTCTATAAATTTTACAATTAAAAGACGGTTTGTTCTTCATAAATTTATTTTTTCTGTATGAATATTTTCTAGAATAATTTTTAATGTAGTTAACATATATTTTTTTAATTATTTAAACAATTTAGAGCACTAAATGATACTTGTTGTTACAGTAATTATCTAAAAAAATAAATTAATTACTTAAGTAATTAAAGAGGCCTTAAATTACATATTTTTGTGGCATTTAATGTTTCTTGTAAAAATATAAAAATTTCGCTTTTTTTGAACTTTTCTCTTCGTACCGCAATATTCACTGTATGAGTGAATCACGTAGAAATGTTTTGTAATTAAAATAATTGTTTTAAAAAAATTAAATTTCTGTAATTTAATTGTTTAATTTTCTTTATTACAATCGAATTTTATATTAAAATTGTAAGATTTTTTCTTTTTATACAGAAATTATTATTCCGTAGCAGTCGAAAGTGTGGTTATGTCAGTTATTTTGAGAAAATAATTAATTTACAATTAAAAAGAAAAATTATTTTTTTATTATTAATTATGAAAATTAGAAACGTAAACAATATTCGTTTTTATTTCTATAAATTTTACAATTAAAAGACGGTTTGTTCTTCATAAATTTATTTTTTCTGTATGAATATTTTCTAGAATAATTTTTAATGTAGTTAACATATATTTTTTTAATTATTTAAACAATTTAGAGCACTAAATGATACTTGTTGTTACAGTAATTATCTAAAAAAATAAATTAATTACTTAAGTAATTAAAGAGGCCTTAAATTACATATTTTTGTGGCATTTAATGTTTCTTGTAAAAATATAAAAATTTCGCTTTTTTTGAACTTTTCTCTTCGTACCGCAATATTCACTGTATGAGTGAATCACGTAGAAATGTTTTGTAATTAAAATAATTGTTTTAAAAAAATTAAATTTCTGTAATTTAATTGTTTAATTTTCTTTTTTACATTCGAATTTTATATTAAAATTGTAAGATTTTTTCTTTTTATACAGAAATTATTATTCCGTAGCAGTCGAAAGTGTGGTTATGTCAGTTATTTTGGAAAAATAATTAATTTACTATTAAAAAGAAGAATTTTTTGTGTTATTAATTATGAAAGTTAGAAACGTAAACAATATTCGTTTTTATTTCTATAAATTTTACAATTAAAAGACGGTTTGTTCTTCATAAATTTATTTTTTCTGTATGAATATTTTCTAGAATAATTTTTAATGTAGTTAACATATATTTTTTTAATTATTTAAACAATTTAGAGCACTAAATGATACTTGTTGTTACAGTAATTATCTAAAAAAATAAATTAATTACTTAAGTAATTAAAGAGGCCTTAAATTACATATTTTTGTGGCATTTAATGTTTCTTGTAAAAATATAAAAATTTCGCTTTTTTTGAACTTTTCTCTTCGTACCGCAATATTCACTGTATGAGTGAATCACGTAGAAATGTTTTGTAATTAAAATAATTGTTCAAAAAAAAAATTTCTGAAATTTAATTGTTTAATTTTCTTTTTTACATTCGAATTTTATATTAAAATTGTAAGATTTTTTCTTTTTATACAGAAATTATTATTCCGTAGCAGTCGAAAGTGTGGTTATGTCAGTTATTTTGGAAAAAATAATTAATTTACTATTAAAAAGAAGAATTTTTTGTGTTATTAATTATGAAAGTTAGAAACGTAAACAATATTCGTTTTTATTTCTATAAATTTTACAATTAAAAGACGGTTTGTTCTTCATAAATTTATTTTTTCTGTATGAATATTTTCTAGAATAATTTTTAATGTAGTTAACATATATTTTTTTAATTATTTAAACAATTTAGAGCACTAAATGATACTTGTTGTTACAGTAATTATCTAAAAAAATAAATTAATTACTTAAGTAATTAAAGAGGCCTTAAATTACATATTTTTGTGGCATTTAATGTTTCTTGTAAAAATATAAAAATTTCGCTTTTTTTGAACTTTTCTCTTCGTACCGCAATATTCACTGTATGAGTGAATCACGTAGAAATGTTTTGTAATTAAAATAATTGTTTTAAAAAAATTAAATTTCTGTAATTTAATTGTTTAATTTTCTGTTTTACAATCAAATTTTCATTAAAATTGCAAGATTTTTTCTTTTTATACAGAAATTATTATTCCGTAGCAGTCGAAAGTGTGGTTATGTCAGTTATTTTGGAAAAATAATTAATTTACTATTAAAAAGAAGAATTTTTTGTGTTATTAATTATGAAAGTTAGAAACGTAAACAATATTCGTTTTTATTTCTATAAATTTTACAATTAAAAGACGGTTTGTTCTTCATAAATTTATTTTTTCTGTATGAATATTTTCTAGAATAATTTTTAATGTAGTTAACATATATTTTTTTAATTATTTAAACAATTTAGAGCACTAAATGATACTTGTTGTTACAGTAAATATCTAAAGAAATAAATTAATTACTTAAGTAATTAAAGAGGCATTAAATTACATATTTTTGTGGCATTTAATGTTTCTTGTAAAAATATAAAAATTTCCCGTTTTTGAACTATTCTCTTCGTATCGCAAAATTCACTGTATGAGTGAATCACTTAGAATTTTTTTGTAATTAAAATAATTGTTCAAAAAAAAAATTTCTGTAATTTAATTGTTTAATTTTCTTTTTTACATTCGAATTTTATATTAAAATTGTAAGATTTTTTCTTTTTATACAGAAATTATTATTCCGTAGCAGTCGAAAGTGTGGTTATGTCAGTTATTTTGGAAAAATAATTAATTTACTATTAAAAAGAAGAATTTTTTGTGTTATTAATTATGAAAGTTAGAAACGTAAACAATATTCGTTTTTATTTCTATAAATTTTACAATTAAAAGACGGTTTGTTCTTCATAAATTTATTTTTTCTGTATGAATATTTTCTAGAATAATTTTTAATGTAGTTAACATATATTTTTTTAATTATTTAAACAATTTAGAGCACTAAATGATACTTGTTGTTACAGTAATTATCTAAAAAAATAAATTAATTACTTAAGTAATTAAAGAGGCCTTAAATTACATATTTTTGTGGCATTTAATGTTTCTTGTAAAAATATAAAAATTTCGCTTTTTTTGAACTTTTCTCTTCGTACCGCAATATTCACTGTATGAGTGAATCACGTAGAAATGTTTTGTAATTAAAATAATTGTTTTAAAAAAATTAAATTTCTGTAATTTAATTGTTTAATTTTCTGTTTTACAATCGGATTTTCATTAAAATTGTAAGATTTTTTCTTTTTATACAGAAATTATTATTCCGTAGCAGTCGAAAGTGTGGTTATGTCACTCTTTTGGGAAAAATAATTAATTTACTATTTAAAACAAAAATTATTTTTTTATTATTAATTATGAAAATTAGAAACGTAAACAATATTCGTTTTTATTTCTACAAATTTTACAATTAAAAGACGGTTTATTCTTCATAAATTTATTTTTTCTGTATGAATATTTTCTAGAATAATTTTTAATGTAGTTAACATATATTTTTTTAATTATTTAAACAATTTAGAGCACTAAATGATACTTGTTGTTGCAGTAATTATCTAAAAAAATAAATTAATTACTTAAGTAATTAAAGAGGCCTTAAATTACATATTTTTGTGGCATTTAATGTTTCTTGTAAAAATATAAAAAATTTCCCGTTTTTGAACTATTTTCTTCGTACCGCAAAATTCACTGTATGAGTGAATCACTTAGAATTTTTTTGTAATTAAAATAATTGTTTAAAAAAAAAATTTCTGTAATTTAATTGTTTTATTTTATTTTCTACATTCGAATTTTATATTAAAATTGTAAGATTTTTTCTTTTTATACAGAAATTATTATTCCGTAGCAGTCGAAAGTGTGGTTATGTCAATTATTTTGGAAAAATAATTAATTTACTATTAAAAAGAAGAATTTTTTATGTTATTAATTATGCAAATTAGAAACGTAAACAATATTCGTTTTTATTTCTATAAATTTTACAATTAAAAGACGGTTTGTTCTTCATAAATTTATTTTTTCTGTATGAATATTTTCTAGAATAATTTTTAATGTAGTTAACATATATTTTTTTAATTATTTAAACAATTTAGAGCACTAAATGATACTTGTTGTTACAGTAATTATCTAAAAAAATAAATTAATTACTTAAGTAATTAAAGAGGCCTTAAATTACATATTTTTGTGGCATTTAATGTTTCTTGTAAAAATATAAAAATTTCGCTTTTTTTGAACTTTTCTCTTCGTACCGCAATATTCACTGTATGAGTGAATCACGTAGAAATGTTTTGTAATTAAAATAATTGTTTTAAAAAAATTAAATTTCTGTAATTTAATTGTTTAATTTTCTTTTTTACATTCGAATTTTATATTAAAATTGTAAGATTTTTTCTTTTTATACAGAAATTATTATTCCGTAGCAGTCGAAAGTGTGGTTATGTCAGTTATTTTGGAAAAATAATTAATTTACTATTAAAAAGAAGAATTTTTTGTGTTATTAATTATGAAAGTTAGAAACGTAAACAATATTCGTTTTTATTTCTATAAATTTTACAATTAAAAGACGGTTTGTTCTTCATAAATTTATTTTTTCTGTATGAATATTTTCTAGAATAATTTTTAATGTAGTTAACATATATTTTTTTAATTATTTAAACAATTTAGAGCACTAAATGATACTTGTTGTTACAGTAATTATCTAAAAAAATAAATTAATTACTTAAGTAATTAAAGAGGCCTTAAATTACATATTTTTGTGGCATTTAATGTTTCTTGTAAAAATATAAAAATTTCGCTTTTTTTGAACTTTTCTCTTCGTACCGCAATATTCACTGTATGAGTGAATCACGTAGAAATGTTTAGTAATTAAAATAATTGTTCAAAAAAAAATTTCTGTAATTTAATTGTTTAATTTTCTTTTTTACATTCGAATTTTATATTAAAATTGTAAGATTTTTTCTTTTTATACAGAAATTATTATTCCGTAGCAGTCGAAAGTGTGGTTATGTCAGTTATTTTGGAAAAATAATTAATTTACTATTAAAAAGAAGAATTTTTTGTGTTATTAATTATGAAAGTTAGAAACGTAAACAATATTCGTTTTTATTTCTATAAATTTTACAATTAAAAGACGGTTTGTTCTTCATAAATTTATTTTTTCTGTATGAATATTTTCTAGAATAATTTTTAATGTAGTTAACATATATTTTTTTAATTATTTAAACAATTTAGAGCACTAAATGATACTTGTTGTTACAGTAATTATCTAAAAAAATAAATTAATTACTTAAGTAATTAAAGAGGCCTTAAATTACATATTTTTGTGGCATTTAATGTTTCTTGTAAAAATATAAAAATTTCGCTTTTTTTGAACTTTTCTCTTCGTACCGCAATATTCACTGTATGAGTGAATCACGTAGAAATGTTTTGTAATTAAAATAATTGTTTTAAAAAAAATAATTTCTGTAATTTAATTGTTTAATTTTCTTTTTTACATTCGAATTTTATATTAAAATTGTAAGATTTTTTCTTTTTATACAGAAATTATTATTCCGTAGCAGTCGAAAGTGTGGTTATGTCAGTTATTTTGGAAAAATAATTAATTTACTATTAAAAAGAAGAATTTTTTGTGTTATTAATTATGAAAGTTAGAAACGTAAACAATATTCGTTTTTATTTCTATAAATTTTACAATTAAAAGACGGTTTGTTCTTCATAAATTTATTTTTTCTGTATGAATATTTTCTAGAATAATTTTTAATGTAGTTAACATATATTTTTTTAATTATTTAAACATTTTAGAGCACTAAATGATACTTGTTGTTACAGTAATTATCTAAAAAAATAAATTAATTACTTAAGTAATTAAAGAGGCCTTAAATTACATATTTTTGTGGCATTTAATGTTTCTTGTAAAAATATAAAAATTTCGCTTTTTTTGAACTTTTCTCTTCGTACCGCAATGTTCACTGTATGAGTGAATCACGTAGAAATGTTTTGTAATTAAAATAATTGTTTTAAAAAAATTAAATTTCTGAAATTTAATTGTTTAATTTTCTTTTTTACATTCGAATTTTATATTAAAATTGTAAGATTTTTTCTTTTTATACAGAAATTATTATTCCGTAGCAGTCGAAAGTGTGGTTATGTCAGTTATTTTGGAAAAATAATTAATTTACTATTAAAAAGAAGAATTTTTTGTGTTATTAATTATGAAAGTTAGAAACGTAAACAATATTCGTTTTTATTTCTATAAATTTTACAATTAAAAGACGGTTTGTTCTTCATAAATTTATTTTTTCTGTATGAATATTTTCTAGAATAATTTTTAATGTAGTTAACATATATTTTTTTAATTATTTAAACAATTTAGAGCACTAAATGATACTTGTTGTTACAGTAATTATCTAAAAAAATAAATTAATTACTTAAGTAATTAAAGAGGCCTTAAATTACATATTTTTGTGGCATTTAATGTTTCTTGTAAAAATATAAAAATTTCGCTTTTTTTGAACTTTTCTCTTCGTATCGCAAAAATCACTGTATGAGTGAATCACGTAGAAATGTTTTGTAATTAAAATAATTGTTTAAAATAAAATTTCTAAAATTTAATTGTTTAATTTTCTTTTTTACATTCGAATTTTATATTAAAATTGTAAGATTTTTTCTTTTTATACAGAAATTATTATTCCGTAGCAGTCGAAAGTGTGGTTATGTCAGTTATTTTGGAAAAATAATTAATTTACTATTAAAAAGAAGAATTTTTTGTGTTATTAATTATGAAAGTTAGAAACGTAAACAATATTCGTTTTTATTTCTATAAATTTTACAATTAAAAGACGGTTTGTTCTTCATAAATTTATTTTTTCTGTATGAATATTTTCTAGAATAATTTTTAATGTAGTTAACATATATTTTTTTAATTATTTAAACAATTTAGAGCACTAAATGATACTTGTTGTTACAGTAATTATCTAAAAAAATAAATTAATTACTTAAGTAATTAAAGAGGCCTTAAATTACATATTTTTGTGGCATTTAATGTTTCTTGTAAAAATATAAAAATTTCGCTTTTTTTGAACTTTTCTCTTCGTACCGCAATATTCACTGTATGAGTGAATCACGTAGAAATGTTTTGTAATTAAAATAATTGTTTTAAAAAAATTAAATTTCTGTAATTTAATTGTTTAATTTTCTTTTTTACATTCGAATTTTATATTAAAATTGTAAGATTTTTTCTTTTTATACAGAAATTATTATTCCGTAGCAGTCGAAAGTGTGGTTATGTCAGTTATTTTGGAAAAATAATTAATTTACTATTAAAAAGAAGAATTTTTTGTGTTATTAATTATGAAAGTTAGAAACGTAAACAATATTCGTTTTTATTTCTATAAATTTTACAATTAAAAGACGGTTTGTTCTTCATAAATTTATTTTTTCTGTATGAATATTTTCTAGAATAATTTTTAATGTAGTTAACATATATTTTTTTAATTATTTAAACAATTTAGAGCACTAAATGATACTTGTTGTTACAGTAATTATCTAAAAAAATAAATTGTTTACTTGAGTAATTAAAGAGGCCTTAAATTACATATTTTTGTGGCATTTAATGTTTCTGGTAAAAATATAAAAATTTCCCGTTTTTGAACTATTCTCTTCGTATCGCAAAATTCACTGTATGAGTGAATCACTTAGAATTTTTTTGTAATTAAAATAATTGTTAAAAAAAAATTTCTGTAATTTAATTGTTTAATTTTCTTTTTTACATTCGAATTTTATATTAAAATTGTAAGATTTTTTCTTTTTATACAGAAATTATTATTCCGTAGCAGTCGAAAGTGTGGTTATGTCAGTTATTTTGGAAAAATAATTAATTTACTATTAAAAAGAAGAATTTTTTGTGTTATTAATTATGAAAGTTAGAAACGTAAACAATATTCGTTTTTATTTCTATAAATTTTACAATTAAAAGACGGTTTGTTCTTCATAAATTTATTTTTTCTGTATGAATATTTTCTAGAATAATTTTTAATGTAGTTAACATATATTTTTTTAATTATTTAAACAATTTAGAGCACTAAATGATACTTGTTGTTACAGTAATTATCTAAAAAAATAAATTAATTACTTAAGTAATTAAAGAGGCCTTAAATTACATATTTTTGTGGCATTTAATGTTTCTTGTAAAAATATAAAAATTTCGCTTTTTTTGAACTTTTCTCTTCGTACCGCAATATTCACTGTATGAGTGAATCACGTAGAAATGTTTTGTAATTAAAATAATTGTTAAAAAAAAATTTCTGTAATTTAATTGTTTAATTTTCTTTTTTACATTCGAATTTTATATTAAAATTGTAAGATTTTTTCTTTTTATACAGAAATTATTATTCCGTAGCAGTCGAAAGTGTGGTTATGTCAGTTATTTTGGAAAAATAATTAATTTACTATTAAAAAGAAGAATTTTTTGTGTTATTAATTATGAAAGTTAGAAACGTAAACAATATTCGTTTTTATTTCTATAAATTTTACAATTAAAAGACGGTTTGTTCTTCATAAATTAATTTTTTCTGTATGAATATTTTCTAGAATAATTTTTAATGTAGTTAACATATATTTTTTTAATTATTTAAACAATTTAGAGCACTAAATGATACTTGTTGTTACAGTAATTATCTAAAAAAATAAATTGTTTACTTGAGTAATTAAAGAGGCCTTAAATTACATATTTTTGTGGCATTTAATGTTTCTGGTAAAAATATAAAAATTTCCCGTTTTTGAACTATTCTCTTCGTATCGCAAAAATCACTGTATGAGTGAATCACTTAGAATTTTTTTGTAATTAAAATAGTTGTTAAAAAAAAATTTTCTGAAATTTAATTGTTTAATTTTCTTTTTTACATTCGAATTTTATATTAAAATTGTAAGATTTTTTCTTTTTATACAGAAATTATTATTCCGTAGCAGTCGAAAGTGTGGTTATGTCAGTTATTTTGGAAAAATAATTAATTTACTATTAAAAAGAAGAATTTTTTGTGTTATTAATTATGAAAGTTAGAAACGTAAACAATATTCGTTTTTATTTCTATAAATTTTACAATTAAAAGACGGTTTGTTCTTCATAAATTAATTTTTTCTGTATGAATATTTTCTAGAATAATTTTTAATGTAGTTAACATATATTTTTTTAATTATTTAAACAATTTAGAGCACTAAATGATACTTGTTGTTACAGTAATTATCTAAAAAAATAAATTAATTACTTAAGTAATTAAAGAGGCCTTAAATTACATATTTTTGTGGCATTTAATGTTTCTTGTAAAAATATAAAAATTTCGCTTTTTTGAACTTTTCTCTTCGTACCGCAAAATTCACTGTATGAGTGAATCACTTAGAATTTTTTTGTAATTAAAATAATTGTTTAAAAAAAAAATTTCTGTAATTTAATTGTTTAATTTTCTTTTTTACATTCGAATTTTATATTAAAATTGTAAGATTTTTTCTTTTTATACAGAAATTATTATTCCGTAGCAGTCGAAAGTGTGGTTATGTCAGTTATTTTGGAAAAATAATTAATTTACTATTAAAAAGAAGAATTTTTTGTGTTATTAATTATGAAAGTTAGAAACGTAAACAATATTCGTTTTTATTTCTATAAATTTTACAATTAAAAGACGGTTTGTTCTTCATAAATTTATTTTTTCTGTATGAATATTTTCTAGAATAATTTTTAATGTAGTTAACATATATTTTTTTAATTATTTAAACAATTTAGAGCACTAAATGATACTTGTTGTTACAGTAATTATCTAAAAAAATAAATTAATTACTTAAGTAATTAAAGAGGCCTTAAATTACATATTTTTGTGGCATTTAATGTTTCTTGTAAAAATATAAAAATTTCGCTTTTTTTGAACTTTTCTCTTCGTACCGCAATATTCACTGTATGAGTGAATCACGTAGAAATGTTTTGTAATTAAAATAATTGTTTTAAAAAAATTAAATTTCTGTAATTTAATTGTTTAATTTTCTTTTTTACATTCGAATTTTATATTAAAATTGTAAGATTTTTTCTTTTTATACAGAAATTATTATTCCGTAGCAGTCGAAAGTGTGGTTATGTCAGTTATTTTGGAAAAATAATTAATTTACTATTAAAAAGAAGAATTTTTTGTGTTATTAATTATGAAAGTTAGAAACGTAAACAATATTCGTTTTTATTTCTATAAATTTTACAATTAAAAGACGGTTTGTTCTTCATAAATTTATTTTTTCTGTATGAATATTTTCTAGAATAATTTTTAATGTAGTTAACATATATTTTTTTAATTATTTAAACAATTTAGAGCACTAAATGATACTTGTTGTTACAGTAATTATCTAAAAAAATAAATTAATTACTTAAGTAATTAAAGAGGCCTTAAATTACATATTTTTGTGGCATTTAATGTTTCTTGTAAAAATATAAAAATTTCGCTTTTTTTGAACTTTTCTCTTCGTATCGCAAAATTCACTGTATGAGTGAATCACTTAGAATTTTTTTGTAATTAAAATAATTGTTCAAAAAAAAATTTCTGAAATTTAATTGTATAATTTTCTTTTTTACATTCGAATTTTATATTAAAATTGTAAGATTTTTTCTTTTTATACAGAAATTATTATTCCGTAGCAGTCGAAAGTGTGGTTATGTCAGTTATTTTGAAAAAATAATTAATTTACTATTAAAAAGAAGAATTTTTTGTGTTATTAATTATGAAAGTTAGAAACGTAAACAATATTCGTTTTTATTTCTATAAATTTTACAATTAAAAGACGGTTTGTTCTTCATAAATTTATTTTTTCTGTATGAATATTTTCTAGAATAATTTTTAATGTAGTTAACATATATTTTTTTAATTATTTAAACAATTTAGAGCACTAAATGATACTTGTTGTTACAGTAATTATCTAAAAAAATAAATTAATTACTTAAGTAATTAAAGAGGCCTTAAATTACATATTTTTGTGGCATTTAATGTTTCTTGTAAAAATATAAAAATTTCGCTTTTTTTGAACTTTTCTCTTCGTACCGCAATATTCACTGTATGAGTGAATCACGTAGAAATGTTTTGTAATTAAAATAATTGTTTTAAAAAAAAATTTCTGTAATTTAATTGTTTAATTTTCTTTTTTACATTCGAATTTTATATTAAAATTGTAAGATTTTTTCTTTTTATACAGAAATTATTATTCCGTAGCAGTCGAAAGTGTGGTTATGTCAGTTATTTTGGAAAAATAATTAATTTACTATTAAAAAGAAGAATTTTTTGTGTTATTAATTATGAAAGTTAGAAACGTAAACAATATTCGTTTTTATTTCTATAAATTTTACAATTAAAAGACGGTTTGTTCTTCATAAATTTATTTTTTCTGTATGAATATTTTCTAGAATAATTTTTAATGTAGTTAACATATATTTTTTTAATTATTTAAACAATTTAGAGCACTAAATGATACTTGTTGTTACAGTAATTATCTAAAAAAATAAATTAATTACTTAAGTAATTAAAGAGGCCTTAAATTACATATTTTTGTGGCATTTAATGTTTCTTGTAAAAATATAAAAATTTCGCTTTTTTTGAACTTTTCTCTTCGTACCGCAATATTCACTGTATGAGTGAATCACGTAGAAATGTTTAGTAATTAAAATAATTGTTCAAAAAAAAATTTCTGTAATTTAATTGTTTAATTTTCTTTTTTACATTCGAATTTTATATTAAAATTGTAAGATTTTTTCTTTTTATACAGAAATTATTATTCCGTAGCAGTCGAAAGTGTGGTTATGTCAGTTATTTTGGAAAAATAATTAATTTACTATTAAAAAGAAGAATTTTTTGTGTTATTAATTATGAAAGTTAGAAACGTAAACAATATTCGTTTTTATTTCTATAAATTTTACAATTAAAAGACGGTTTGTTCTTCATAAATTTATTTTTTCTGTATGAATATTTTCTAGAATAATTTTTAATGTAGTTAACATATATTTTTTTAATTATTTAAACAATTTAGAGCACTAAATGATACTTGTTGTTACAGTAATTATCTAAAAAAATAAATTAATTACTTAAGTAATTAAAGAGGCCTTAAATTACATATTTTTGTGGCATTTAATGTTTCTTGTAAAAATATAAAAATTTCGCTTTTTTTGAACTTTTCTCTTCGTACCGCAATATTCACTGTATGAGTGAATCACGTAGAAATGTTTTGTAATTAAAATAATTGTTTTAAAAAAATTAAATTTCTGTAATTTAATTGTTTAATTTTCTGTTTTACAATCGGATTTTCATTAAAATTGTAAGATTTTTTCTTTTTATACAGAAATTATTATTCCGTAGCAGTCGAAAGTGTGGTTATGTCAGTTATTTTGGAAAAATAATTAATTTACTATTAAAAAGAAGAATTTTTTGTGTTATTAATTATGAAAGTTAGAAACGTAAACAATATTCGTTTTTATTTCTATAAATTTTACAATTAAAAGACGGTTTGTTCTTCATAAATTTATTTTTTCTGTATGAATATTTTCTAGAATAATTTTTAATGTAGTTAACATATATTTTTTTAATTATTTAAACAATTTAGAGCACTAAATGATACTTGTTGTTACAGTAATTATCTAAAAAAATAAATTAATTACTTAAGTAATTAAAGAGGCCTTAAATTACATATTTTTGTGGCATTTAATGTTTCTTGTAAAAATATAAAAATTTCCCGTTTTTGAACTATTCTCTTCGTATCGCAAAATTCACTGTATGAGTGAATCACTTAGAATTTTTTTGTAATTAAAATAATTGTTCAAAAAAAAAATTTCTGTAATTTAATTGTTTAATTTTCTTTTTTACATTCGAATTTTATATTAAAATTGTAAGATTTTTTCTTTTTATACAGAAATTATTATTCCGTAGCAGTCGAAAGTGTGGTTATGTCAGTTATTTTGGAAAAATAATTAATTTACTATTAAAAAGAAAAATTATTTTTTTATTATTAATTATGAAAATTAGAAACGTAAACAATATTCGTTTTTATTTCTATAAATTTTACAATTAAAAGACGGTTTGTTCTTCATAAATTTATTTTTTCTGTATGAATATTTTCTAGAATAATTTTTAATGTAGTTAACATATATTTTTTTTTAGTTATTTAAACAATTTAGAGCACTAAATGGTACTTGTTGTTACAGTAATTATCTAAAAAAATAAATTAATTACTTAAGTAATTAAAGAGGCCTTAAATTACATATTTTTGTGGCATTTAATGTTTCTTGTAAAAATATAAAAATTTCCCGTTTTTGAACTATTCTCTTCGTATCGCAAAATTCACTGTATGAGTGAATCACTTAGAATTTTTTTGTAATTAAAATAATTGTTCAAAAAAAAAATTTCTGTAATTTAATTGTTTAATTTTCTTTTTTACATTCGAATTTTATATTAAAATTGTAAGATTTTTTCTTTTTATACAGAAATTATTATTCCGTAGCAGTCGAAAGTGTGGTTATGTCAGTTATTTTGGAAAAATAATTAATTTACTATTAAAAAGAAGAATTTTTTGTGTTATTAATTATGAAAGTTAGAAACGTAAACAATATTCGTTTTTATTTCTATAAATTTTACAATTAAAAGACGGTTTGTTCTTCATAAATTTATTTTTTCTGTATGAATATTTTCTAGAATAATTTTTAATGTAGTTAACATATATTTTTTTAATTATTTAAACAATTTAGAGCACTAAATGATACTTGTTGTTACAGTAATTATCTAAAAAAATAAATTAATTACTTAAGTAATTAAAGAGGCCTTAAATTACATATTTTTGTGGCATTTAATGTTTCTTGTAAAAATATAAAAATTTCGCTTTTTTTGAACTTTTCTCTTCGTACCGCAATATTCACTGTATGAGTGAATCACGTAGAAATGTTTTGTAATTAAAATAATTGTTTTAAAAAAATTAAATTTCTGTAATTTAATTGTTTAATTTTCTGTTTTACAATCGGATTTTCATTAAAATTGTAAGATTTTTTCTTTTTATACAGAAATTATTATTCCGTAGCAGTCAAAAGTGAGGTTATGTCACTCTTTTGGGAAAAAGTAATTAATTTACTATTTAAAAGAAAAATTATTTTTTTATTATTAATTATGAAAATTAGAAACGTAAACAATATTCGTTTTTATTTCTATAAATTTTACAATTAAAAGACGGTTTGTTCTTCATAAATTTATTTTTTCTGTATGAATATTTTCTAGAATAATTTTTAATGTAGTTAACATATATTTTTTTAATTATTTAAACAATTTAGAGCACTAAATGATACTTGTTGTTACAGTAATTATCTAAAAAAATAAATTAATTACTTAAGTAATTAAAGAGGCCTTAAATTACATATTTTTGTGGCATTTAATGTTTCTTGTAAAAATATAAAAATTTCGCTTTTTTTGAACTTTTCTCTTCGTACCGCAATATTCACTGTATGAGTGAATCACGTAGAAATGTTTTGTAATTAAAATAATTGTTTTAAAAAAAAATTTCTGTAATTTAATTGTTTAATTTTCTTTTTTACATTCGAATTTTATATTAAAATTGTAAGATTTTTTCTTTTTATACAGAAATTATTATTCCGTAGCAGTCGAAAGTGTGGTTATGTCAGTTATTTTGGAAAAATAATTAATTTACTATTAAAAAGAAGAATTTTTTGTGTTATTAATTATGAAAGTTAGAAACGTAAACAATATTCGTTTTTATTTCTATAAATTTTACAATTAAAAGACGGTTTGTTCTTCATAAATTTATTTTTTCTGTATGAATATTTTCTAGAATAATTTTTAATGTAGTTAACATATATTTTTTTAATTATTTAAACAATTTAGAGCACTAAATGATACTTGTTGTTACAGTAATTATCTAAAAAAATAAATTAATTACTTAAGTAATTAAAGAGGCCTTAAATTACATATTTTTGTGGCATTTAATGTTTCTTGTAAAAATATAAAAATTTCCCGTTTTTGAACTATTCTCTTCGTATCGCAAAAATCACTGTATGAGTGAATCACTTAGAATTTTTTTGTAATTAAAATAATTGTTCAAAAAAAAAATTTCTGTAATTTAATTGTTTAATTTTCTTTTTTACATTCGAATTTTATATTAAAATTCTTTTTTACATTCGAATTTTATATTAAAATTGTAAGATTTTTTTCTTTTTATACAGAAATTATTTTTACGTAGCAGTCGAAAGTGTGGTTATGTCACTCTTTTGGGAAAAATAATTAATTTACTATTAAAAAGAAGAATTTTTTGTGTTATTAATTATGAAAGTTAGAAACGTAAACAATATTCGTTTTTATTTCTATAAATTTTACAATTAAAAGACGGTTTGTTCTTCATAAATTTATTTTTTCTGTATGAATATTTTCTAGAATAATTTTTAATGTAGTTAACATATATTTTTTTAATTATTTAAACAATTTAGAGCACTAAATGATACTTGTTGTTACAGTAATTATCTAAAAAAATAAATTAATTACTTAAGTAATTAAAGAGGCCTTAAATTACATATTTTTGTGGCATTTAATGTTTCTTGTAAAAATATAAAAATTTCGCTTTTTTTGAACTTTTCTCTTCGTACCGCAATATTCACTGTATGAGTGAATCACGTAGAAATGTTTTGTAATTAAAATAATTGTTTTAAAAAAATTAAATTTCTGTAATTTAATTGTTTAATTTTCTGTTTTACAATCGGATTTTCATTAAAATTGTAAGATTTTTTCTTTTTATACAGAAATTATTATTCCGTAGCAGTCAAAAGTGAGGTTATGTCACTCTTTTGGGAAAAATAATTAATTTACTATTAAAAAGAAGAATTTTTTGTGTTATTAATTATGAAAATTAGAAACGTAAACAATATTCGTTTTTATTTCTATAAAATTTACAATTAAAGGACGGTTTGTTCTTCATAAATTTATTTTTTCTGTATGAATATTTTCTAGAATAATTTTTAATGTAGTTAACATATATTTTTTTAATTATTTAAACAATTTAGAGCACTAAATGATACTTGTTGTTACAGTAATTATCTAAAAAAATAAATTAATTACTTAAGTAATTAAAGAGGCCTTAAATTACATATTTTTGTGGCATTTAATGTTTCTTGTAAAAATATAAAAATTTCGCTTTTTTTGAACTTTTCTCTTCGTACCGCAATATTCACTGTATGAGTGAATCACGTAGAAATGTTTTGTAATTAAAATAATTGTTTAAAATAAAATTTCTGAAATTTAATTGTTTAATTTTCTTTTTTACATTCGAATTTTATATTAAAATTGTAAGATTTTTTCTTTTTATACAGAAATTATTATTCCGTAGCAGTCGAAAGTGTGGTTATGTCAGTTATTTTGGAAAAATAATTAATTTACTATTAAAAAGAAGAATTTTTTGTGTTATTAATTATGAAAGTTAGAAACGTAAACAATATTCGTTTTTATTTCTATAAATTTTACAATTAAAAGACGGTTTGTTCTTCATAAATTTATTTTTTCTGTATGAATATTTTCTAGAATAATTTTTAATGTAGTTAACATATATTTTTTTAATTATTTAAACAATTTAGAGCACTAAATGATACTTGTTGTTACAGTAATTATCTAAAAAAATAAATTATTTACTTAAGTAATTAAAGAGGCCTTAAATTACATATTTTTGTGGCATTTAATGTTTCTTGTAAAAATATAAAAATTTCGCTTTTTTTGAACTTTTCTCTTCGTACCGCAATATTCACTGTATGAGTGAATCACGTAGAAATGTTTTGTAATTAAAATAATTGTTTAAAATAAAATTTCTAAAATTTAATTGTTTAATTTTCTTTTTTACATTCGAATTTTATATTAAAATTGTAAGATTTTTTCTTTTTATACAGAAATTGTTATTCCGAAGCAGTCGAAAGTGTGGTTATGTCAGTTATTTTGGAAAAATAATTAATTTACTATTAAAAAGAAGAATTTTTTGTGTTATTAATTATGAAAGTTAGAAACGTAAACAATATCCGTTTTTATTTCTATAAATTTTACAATTAAAAGACGGTTTGTTCTTCATAAATTTATTTTTTCTGTATGAATATTTTCTAGAATAATTTTTAATGTAGTTAACATATATTTTTTTAATTATTTAAACAATTTAGAGCACTAAATGATACTTGTTGTTACAGTAATTATCTAAAAAAATAAATTAATTACTTAAGTAATTAAAGAGGCCTTAAATTACATATTTTTGTGGCATTTAATGTTTCTTGTAAAAATATAAAAATTTCGCTTTTTTTGAACTTTTCTCTTCGTACCGCAATATTCACTGTATGAGTGAATCACGTAGAAATGTTTTGTAATTAAAATAATTGTTTTAAAAAAATTAAATTTCTGTAATTTAATTGTTTAATTTTCTGTTTTACAATCGGATTTTCATTAAAATTGTAAGATTTTTTCTTTTTATACAGAAATTATTATTCCGTAGCAGTCGAAAGTGTGGTTATGTCAGTTATTTTGGAAAAATAATTAATTTACTATTAAAAAGAAGAATTTTTTGTGTTATTAATTATGAAAGTTAGAAACGTAAACAATATTCGTTTTTATTTCTATAAATTTTACAATTAAAAGACGGTTTGTTCTTCATAAATTTATTTTTTCTGTATGAATATTTTCTAGAATAATTTTTAATGTAGTTAACATATATTTTTTTAATTATTTAAACAATTTAGAGCACTAAATGATACTTGTTGTTACAGTAAATATCTAAAAAAATAAATTAATTACTTAAGTAATTAAAGAGGCATTAAATTACATATTTTTGTGGCATTTAATGTTTCTTGTAAAAATATAAAAATTTCCCGTTTTTGAACTATTCTCTTCGTATCGCAAAATTCACTGTATGAGTGAATCACTTAGAATTTTTTTGTAATTAAAATAATTGTTCAAAAAAAAATTTCTGTAATTTAATTGTTTAATTTTCTTTTTTACATTCGAATTTTATATTAAAATTGTAAGATTTTTTCTTTTTATACAGAAATTATTATTCCGTAGCAGTCAAAAGTGAGGTTATGTCACTCTTTTGGGAAAAAGTAATTAATTTACTATTAAAAAGAAGAATTTTTTGTGTTATTAATTATGAAAGTTAGAAACGTAAACAATATTCGTTTTTATTTCTATAAATTTTACAATTAAAAGACGGTTTGTTCTTCATAAATTTATTTTTTCTGTATGAATATTTTCTAGAATAATTTTTAATGTAGTTAACATATATTTTTTTAATTATTTAAACAATTTAGAGCACTAAATGATACTTGTTGTTACAGTAATTATCTAAAAAAATAAATTAATTACTTAAGTAATTAAAGAGGCCTTAAATTACATATTTTTGTGGCATTTAATGTTTCTTGTAAAAATATAAAAATTTCGCTTTTTTTGAACTTTTCTCTTCGTACCGCAATATTCACTGTATGAGTGAATCACGTAGAAATGTTTTGTAATTAAAATAATTGTTTTAAAAAAATTAAATTTCTGTAATTTAATTGTTTAATTTTCTTTTTTACAATCGGATATTATATTAAAATTGTAAGATTTTTTCTTTTTATACAGAAATTATTATTCCGTAGCAGTCAAAAGTGAGGTTATGTCACTCTTTTGGGAAAAATAATTAATTTACTATTAAAAAGAAGAATTTTTTGTGTTATTAATTATGAAAGTTAGAAACGTAAACAATATTCGTTTTTATTTCTACAAATATTACAATTAAAAGACGGTTTGTTCTTTATAAATTTATTTTTTCTGTATGAATATTTTCTAGAATAATTTTTAATGTAGTTAACATATATTTTTTTAATTATTTAAACAATTTAGAGCACTAAATGATACTTGTTGTTACAGTAATTATCTAAAAAAATAAATTAATTACTTAAGTAATTAAAGAGGCCTTAAATTACATATTTTTGTGGCATTTAATGTTTCTTGTAAAAATATAAAAATTTCGCTTTTTTTGAACTTTTCTCTTCGTACCGCAATATTCACTGTATGAGTGAATCACGTAGAAATGTTTTGTAATTAAAATAATTGTTTTAAAAAAAAATTTCTGTAATTTAATTGTTTAATTTTCTTTTTTACATTCGAATTTTATATTAAAATTGTAAGATTTTTTCTTTTTATACAGAAATTATTATTCCGTAGCAGTCGAAAGTGTGGTTATGTCAGTTATTTTGGAAAAATAATTAATTTACTATTAAAAAGAAGAATTTTTTGTGTTATTAATTATGAAAGTTAGAAACGTAAACAATATTCGTTTTTATTTCTATAAATTTTACAATTAAAAGACGGTTTGTTCTTCATAAATTTATTTTTTCTGTATGAATATTTTCTAGAATAATTTTTAATGTAGTTAACATATATTTTTTTAATTATTTAAACAATTTAGAGCACTAAATGATACTTGTTGTTACAGTAATTATCTAAAAAAATAAATTAATTACTTAAGTAATTAAAGAGGCCTTAAATTACATATTTTTGTGGCATTTAATGTTTCTTGTAAAAATATAAAAATTTCGCTTTTTTTGAACTTTTCTCTTCGTACCGCAATATTCACTGTATGAGTGAATCACGTAGAAATGTTTTGTAATTAAAATAATTGTTTAAAATAAAATTTCTGAAATTTAATTGTTTAATTTTCTTTTTTACATTCGAATTTTATATTAAAATTGTAAGATTTTTTCTTTTTATACAGAAATTATTATTCCGAAGCAGTCGAAAGTGTGGTTATATCAGTTATTTTGGAAAAATAATTAATTTACTATTAAAAAGAAGAATTTTTTGTGTTATTAATTATAAAAGTTAGAAACGTAAACAATATTCGTTTTTATTTCTATAAATTTTACAATTAAAAGACGGTTTGTTCTTCATAAATTTATTTTTTCTGTATGAATATTTTCTAGAATAATTTTTAATGTAGTTAACATATATTTTTTTAATTATTTAAACAATTTAGAGCACTAAATTATACTTGTTGTTACAGTAATTATCTAAAAAAATAAATTAATTACTTAAGTAATTAAAGAGGCCTTAAATTACATATTTTTGTGGCATTTAATGTTTCTTGTAAAAATATAAAAATTTCGCTTTTTTTGAACTTTTCTCTTCGTACCGCAATATTCACTGTATGAGTGAATCACGTAGAAATGTTTTGTAATTAAAATAATTGTTTTAAAAAAATTAAATTTCTGTAATTTAATTGTTTAATTTTCTGTTTTACAATCGGATTTTCATTAAAATTGTAAGATTTTTTCTTTTTATACAGAAATTATTATTCCGTAGCAGTCGAAAGTGTGGTTATGTCAGTTATTTTGGAAAAATAATTAATTTACTATTAAAAAGAAGAATTTTTTGTGTTATTAATTATGAAAGTTAGAAACGTAAACAATATTCGTTTTTATTTCTATAAATTTTACAATTAAAAGACGGTTTGTTCTTCATAAATTTATTTTTTCTGTATGAATATTTTCTAGAATAATTTTTAATGTAGTTAACATATATTTTTTTAATTATTTAAACAATTTAGAGCACTAAATGGTACTTGTTGTTGCAATATTTATGTTAATAAATAAATTAATTACTTAAGTAATTAAAGAGGCCTTAAATTACATATTTTTGTGGCATTTAATGTTTCTTGTAAAAATATAAAAATTTCCCGTTTTTGAACTATTCTCTTCGTATCGCAAAATTCACTGTATGAGTGAATCACTTAGAATTTTTTTGTAATTAAAATAATTGTTCAAAAAAAAAATTTCTGTAATTTAATTGTTTAATTTTCTTTTTTACATTCGAATTTTATATTAAAATTGTAAGATTTTTTTCTTTTTATACAGAAATTATTTTTACGTAGCAGTCGAAAGTGTGGTTATGTCACTCTTTTGGGAAAAATAATTAATTTACTATTTATAACAAAAATTATTTTTTTATTATTAATTATGAAAATTAGAAACGTAAACAATATTCGTTTTTATTTCTATAAAATTTACAATTAAAGGACGGTTTGTTCTTCATAAATTTATTTTTTCTGTATGAATATTTTCTAGAATAATTTTTAATGTAGTTAACATATATTTTTTTAATTATTTAAACAATTTAGAGCACTAAATGATACTTGTTGTTACAATAATTATCTAAAAAAATAAATTAATTACTGAAGTAATTAATGAGGCCTTAAATTACATATTTTTGTGGCATTTAATGTTTCTGGTAAAAATATAAAAATTTCGCTTTTTTTGAACTTTTCTCTTCGTACCGCAATATTCACTGTATGAGTGAATCACGTAGAAATGTTTTGTAATTAAAATAATTGTTTTAAAAAAATTAAATTTCTGTAATTTAATTGTTTAATTTTCTGTTTTACAATCGGATTTTCATTAAAATTGTAAGATTTTTTCTTTTTATACATAAATTATTATACCGTAGCAGTCAAAAGTAAGGTTATGTCACTCTTTTGGGAAAAATAATTAATTTACTATTTAAAAGAAAAATTATTTTTTTATTATTAATTATGAAAATTAGAAACGTAAACAATATTCGTTTTTATTTCTATAAAATTTACAATTAAAGAACGGTTTGTTCTTCATAAATTTATTTTTTTTGTATGAATATTTTCTAGAATAATTTTTAATGTAGTTAACATATATTTTTTTTTAGTTATTTAAACAATTTAGAGCACTAAATGGTACTTGTTGTTGCAATATTTATGTTAATAAATAAATTAATTAAGTAATTATAAGGCATTAAATTACATATTTTTGTGGCATTTAATGTTTCTTGTAAAAATATAAAAATTTCGCTTTTTTTGAACTTTTCTCTTCGTTCCGCAAAATTCACTGTGTGAGTGAATCACGTAGAAATGTTTTGTAATTAAAATAATTGTTTTTAAAAAATTAAATTTCTGTAATTTAGTTGTTTAATTTTCTGTTTTACAATCGGATTTTCATTAAAATTGTAAGATTTTTTCTTTTTATACAGAAATTATTATTCCGTAGCAGTCGAAAGTGTGGTTATGTCAGTTATTTTGGAAAAATAATTAATTTACTATTAAAAAGAAGAATTTTTTGTGTTATTAATTATGAAAGTTAGAAACGCAAACAATATTCTTTTTTATTTCTATAAATTTTTACAATTAAAAGACGGTTTGTTCTTCATAAATTTATTTTTTCTGTATGAATATGTTCTAGAATAATTTTTAATGTAGTTAACATATATTTTTTTAATTAATTAAACAATTTAGAGCACTAAATGGTACTTGTTGACATGACTAACTTTTGATAATTTTTTCCACAACAAACAGAAGAAAATATTTAGGTTTTTAAATTTTTATCGATAGCTTATTCCATTGAGAAACTTTTCAGCCCTTGTGGACCTTGATTGGATTAAAAATAAAAATTCTACACCACATTTAGTAAACGAAACTACTTTGCTATTTTTAGTATACTTTTCAATATTTGCAGCAAACATGCAAATAGTAAAATTAAGTCAAGTACTAAAGTTACTAAAGTCACACATCAAGGAATTCTAGAGTTGCTCAAATCGAATACAATGTCAAGTATCAAAAT
>JAVJHS010000500.1:0-26000 GCA_032873175.1 Leptopilina drosophilae | reverse complement strand
ATTGCATTCCTCTTTTTTTCTTATATTTTTTTTTGTTTTTAAGTTTTTTTAATTTTTTTTGTTTTAATGTTTAAAATTTTTATTTGGTTTTTTTGTTTTTTAGGGTTCCGTACACCGTAGATGTACTGACGGAACCCTTATGAAATCACTCGTGTGTCCGTCCCAGCCACGCAAAATAGGCTGCCCCCCCCCTTAACTTTTACAAATCTCAACCTTGTGAGCTGAAATTCGGTAGGAATCTGCAGTTTTAAGTGCAGATTACAGGAAAAATATAGCGAATCCGACTGGCCCACATATTTGCGAAAGGGTAGGGAAAGAAATTAAATTTTGTCAAAAAAATTGCTAAAAATGACCCTGTCCCCCCCTCAACTTCTACATATCTCAACCTGGTGAGCTGAAATTCGGTAGGGATCTTCAGTTTTACGTGCAGATTACAGGAAAAATATAGCGAACACGATTGGTCTACATATTTGCGAAATAGAAGGGAAAGAAATTAAATTTTTTTGAAAAAATTGCAAAAAATGACCCTGTCCCCCACCTTAACTTCTACAAATCTGAACCTGGTGAGCTGAAATTCAGCAGGGATCTTCAGTTTTAAGTGCAGATTACAGGAAAAATATAGCGAACACGATTGACCTACATATTTGCGAAATAGAAGGGAAAGAAATAAAATTTTTTTGAAAAAATTGCAAAAAATGACCCTGTCCCCCCCCTTAACTTCTACAAATCTTAACCTGGTGAGCTGAAATTCGGTAACGATCTTCAGTTTTACGTGCAGATTACGGGAAAATTATATCGAACACGATTGGTCTGCATACTTGCGAAATAGAAGGAAAAGAAATTAAATTTTTTTGAAAAAATTGCAAAAAATGACCCTGTCCCCCCTTAACTTCTACAAATCTGAACCTGGTGGGCTGAAATTCGGCAGGGATCTTCAGTTTTAAGTGCAGATTACAGGAAAATTATAGCGAACCTGATTGGTGAACATAAGTACAATTACAGAGAAATTAAAAAATTTATTAATAAAATAAAATAATAATAATATATATATATATATATATATATATATATATATATATATATATATATATATATATATATATATATATATATATACCTATTGGTCACTTCCACGACAACTAATTTTTATTGATGTATATGATGAAAATAGTGATTAGAAACATATATACAGATCATTTTTTAAAAAATTATAATTATTCTATTTTTAATTTGCAAAAAAGTATCAATAGAGAAGTTCCACGACCGATCCCTTTTTCGGTTGTATATAAGAAAATTGTATGTTTTCTCAACTTTTTATCAAATTTTCACGTATATATATGTACTCGTTAGGCATTCTAATCATAATTAATAACATGGTATAGAAAACTGCAAAAATATAAAGTAAAAAGTATGATATGGGAACTTCCACGACATCGGTAATATATGGTAAGATTGGAAACTTTATACTTTCGTATAATAGTATTAATCGTGCACTTCCACGACACATCTCTTATTTGGTTGTAAACTAAAAGAAATTTTTTCTTTCGTTATAATGTAGTTAATTTTTTTAATGTATATAAAAATAATTGTTTTAATTTGCAATTATTTTTTTATTTTTAACCCTTCGATAATTATGTTGTTAATATTAGATGGCAATTTTTGTTTCTGGTATTACTTAAGATCTAAATTTATTTTGTTTAGTTAAAATTTAAAAAACATTTTATCGGCCATTTTGAAAATTTTATATTTTGGAAAATTAAAATTTTTTAAATCCATATCAGTAATTATTTAGAATCATAAGAAAAGCTTACAAACATTTTGGCAACGAAAAATAATAAAAAATGTGTAAGTAGTTCAATTTTTTAAAAATTATCTACATACTAGTAAAATTTTGAGACAATAAAAAATGATCATTTTTAAAGGTATCAAATTTATTTTTCACTTCTTTAGTACTTGAAATCATATTATATTATATAACACTCACAACACTCTCCTATGGGGCGTTTCATAGCTAGAAAAACTTTTGAATCACATATTTTGTTTATACTTGGTTAATTTGTTGTGTTTATGGTACTTTTAAAGTACACTCAAGGATTTTACAAAATTTTAATTATTTTGCAAGATATTGTTAATTAAACTTTTTGGTCACTTTTTTCAGGAATTTTTATCTTGTAATTCCTAGAAAGAAATGTTTTAGATAAAAATTGAAAAGAATGTATTAAATTTTAATAATATTTTATTAAAAAATTTATTTAAGCTTTTCGACAAATTTGTTTAATCAATTATTTTTTAAAGTTTTTTTCATTAAGGGAATAACCAAATTTCATTAAAAATTTTGATTTTTTTATAGAAGGAAGTTTGAACTGCTAGCAACCGCTGCCTGGCAAGCCGTAGGGCCCCAACCGAGCAATCAAAAATTCAAAAATTAATTTCTCGAAATTATAAAAAACACACATCTTCACAAATTGCAGTAATTTTTAATAAGCCAGTCGTTGGGTCAAAAAAGTGCACAAAAATGCAACCTGAAAAGTCTCAGTGGTTTATTGTAGTTTGGGGGCTCCTCATAAGAGCCCCAGAGTTTGCTCTCGATTACACTGGTCGACAAAATTAAGGTTTTTTTTGCTACAAGAATAAACGAAGGTGATTCTTACAGGATTTTCAACGTAGATTACGAATCTATAAGTGAAATTGTCCCATCACGTCTCAATTTTAAGAAAAACGGGGTCAAAGTGCCCAAAAATGGCTTTTATGGCACTTTTTGAAGTACAATAAAAAAGAACGCGTCGTGATAAACAGCTCAAACATGGCTTAAATGAGAGCTTAAACCCTCAACTTTAACACCCAAAAGCAAAAAATCATGTAGAAATAATTCAAAATTGTGGGGAACAACTTTTCGCTAAAATCGCTAAACTATCGCCAAAATAATATAGCTGTTTTACGTGCATGCGGTAAAAAGTTGTTTCCAACAATTTTGAGTTATTTCTACAAGATTTTTTGCTTTTGGATGTTAAAGTTGAGGGTTTGAGCTCTCATTTAAGCCATATTTGAGCTTTTTATCACGTCGCGTTCTTTTTTTATTGTACTTCAAAAAGTGCCATAAAAGCTATTTTTGGGCACTTTGACCCCGTTTTTCTCAAAATTGAGACATGATGGGACAATTTCACTTACAGATTCGTAATATACGTCAAAAATCCTGTAAGAATCACTTTCGTTTATTCTTGTAGCAAAATTTTGTCGAACAGTGTTATCAGTTGCGAAAATAGTGTAAACAATCGTCAAAGTTTGGAAAACGTGGTTTTTTGATGACCGATGCTGCGGGTTACATTTTAGAGAAAAAAATTGTTATTGAAAGTAGTAGAGATTGGAAATAGCTTTCAAATGACTGGTCGTACGTTAAAAAAGGTTAATCAGTGTAGTTGCAAATGAATTTAAACCATTAAAAATAGCACTTTTTTAACTAATTAATAACTTTGTTAATAAAAATCGAATTTGTTTATAATTCACTAGGAATATTCTTCTTGCGAAGCAAGAAAATTGATTGTTATATCTTATGTTTTTATTTTTCATTTGTATCAAATCAAGTGAAAATACCTATATTGTTTTTTCAACTCTTGGACGGCGGAGTAGGGGAACTCATTGTCAGTGGTGCGTGGTTTTTGTCGCTACAACTGAAATCAGCTGTTTAAATTTACAAAAATAGTTATATCTTTGTTAATTATTTACCGATATTAATTTTACTTTTTTTTAATTCGATGTATTTTTTTATGCTGAATCCGTGAATGATTTTATATTTTCTCAAAATACAATATTTTTTGTAATAGGGTCAGAATTCATGAAATTTTCACAGAAAATAAAAAGTATTTTTTTTAAATCGAAATGTTGAAAAAACATTTCCATTTGGCCTTAAGAATGTGTTCACCAAAAAACAGAAAAGAAAATTATTTTTTAAAAAAGTTATTGCAAAATTAATTTTTTTGCAACTTTTTAAACAAAATAAAATTTCTCCTAAATGAATGAACCGATTTAAATGAATCAAGCGGGAATATCAAGGGGATAAAATATACTTTCGTTTAGAATTAGAAAATTTTTAAAAAGTTTATTTTTTAATAATTATTTAATAAAAATTTTATAAACAATTAATTTTTTTTAATGTTCTGCGCCTTTTAATAATTTGAAAAAATATTAACATACACTTAAAACTATAAGAAATCAAAATCCGTTGAGAAAATTTTGGAGCTACAATTATTTTAAAAGTTATAATAAAAATTATATTAGCGCAGTGTTGTGCATCAACGCTGAATTTAGTTTTTGATCATTTTTAACAATTTTTAAGGTTATATAATTAAACAAAAATGTTAATTTGACAGTGTTTTGTTCATTTCGTACTTAAAAATAATGTTTTAATTCTGAAAATCATCAAAATCGCATCTCCGTTCAATATAATTTTCATTATAACTTTTAAAATAATTGTCGCTCCAAAATTTTCTCAACGGATTTTGATTTCTTATGGTTTTAAGTGTATGTTAATATTTTTTCAAATTATTAAAAGGCGCAGAACATTAAAAAAAATTAATTGTTTATAAAATTTTTATTAAATAATTATTAAAAAATAAACTGTTTAAAAATTTTCTAATTTTAAACGAAAGTATATTTTATCCCCTTGATATTCCCGCTTGATTCATTTAAATCCGTTCATTCATTTAGAAGAAATTTTATTTTGTTTAAAAAGTTGCAAAAAAATTAATTTTGCAATAACTTTTTTAAAAAATAATTTTCTTTTCTGTTTTTTGGTGAACACATTCTTAAGGCCAAATGGAAATGCTTTTTCAACATTTCGATTTAAAAAAAATACTTTTTATTTTCTGTAAAAATTTCACGAATTCTGACCCAATGATAAAAAAATTTTTTTTAACAACAAAAGATTATTGTTGTTTATCATATTTAACAAAAAATTCTTTTTGTACATATTATGCCATTGAGATTAAAATAATATTAAAATAAAAATTTTTTTAAATTTATTGTATATAAGCTACACTGTAAAAAAAGGGAGTTAAATTTTAACTCCCCAGGGGATTCTATAAAAGTCGCACCTATTGGGGAGTTAATGCCAAGGGAGTTAAATAAAAGGAATTAAAATTTAACTCCCAAATGCTAACTCCCCATGGAAAAAATAACTCGCGCGGGTGTTGAATGAAGGGAGTTAAAAATTAACTCTCTCTTGGAGTTGATTTTTAACTCGAAAAATTTAACTCCCGAGTCCGTTGACTCCCTAAATTTTTTACAGTGTAGTAGCATCACGTGCACATATGCACGCCAGTTTAATTCGCAAAATGTACTAAGTTGATGATGCTACACACTTATATACATATAATTTTAATTTCTTTTTGTGATAATATTATTTTAAACTCAATGGAACAATATGTACAAAAAGAATTTTTTTGTTAAATATGATAAACAACAATAATCTTTTGTTGTTAAAATTTTTTTTTATTATTACAAAAAATATTATATTTTGAGAAAATATAAAATCATTCACGGATTCAGCATAAAAAAATACATCAAATTAAAAAAAGGTAAAATTAATATCGGTAAATAATTAACGAAGATATAGCTATTTTTGTAAATTTAAAAATCTGATTTCAGTTGTAGCGCCAAAAACCACGCACCACTGACAATGAGTTCCCCTACTCTGCCGTCCAAGAGTTGAAAAAACAATATAGGTATTTTTACTTGATTTGATACAAATGAAAAATAAAAACATAAGATACAACAATCAATTTTTTTCATAAAATACATGTATTGAACTACAGTTCAATACATGTGGTGGTGCAAATTTCATTAAAAATATTAATAATTAACTAGTCAGGAAATTTTTGAAATAAAAAAACTAATTCCCCCACCTTTGAAGCTAGGTCGGATTTTTTTTTGGAAAAGATTTGTGAAAACACATGAAATTTAATGCCGTTTAGACCAAATTGGTAAAGTGAAAATTGACTGAGTTATTCCATTTGTTTATGACAAAAAAACGTACCCTTTTTTAATCTCCATTATTATGCATTTATATAAAAAATATTAAATTTCCATTTAAGTAAGATAAAATTTTGACTCCTCAAGTTTTCTTTAAAAAAAATAAATTCGCAGATCCAAAAGTGTAGAAATTTTGTTGCAAAATTACATGTTTTTAGTTAACAAATGGAATTATGCATAAACTATTTGTCCGATCGAGTTAAATTTTTTTGGGATTTATTCAGCTTCTCAAGGAGAATATTTCTAGTGAATTATAAACAAATTCGATTATTATTAACAAAGTTATTAATTAGTTAAAAAAGTGCTATTTTTAATGGTTTAAATTTATTTGCAACTAAACTAATTAATCTTTTTTAACGTACGACTAGTCATTTGAAAGCTATTTCCAAGCTCTACTACTTTCAATAACAACTTTTTTCTCTAAAATGTAACCCGCAGCATCGGTCATCGAAAAACCACGTTTTCAAAACTTTGACGATTGTTTACACTATTTTCGCAACTGATAATCGAGAGCAAACTCTGGGGCTCTTATGAGGAGACCCCAAACTACTATAAACCACTGAAACTTTTCAGGTTTCACTGTATAGGTCATCATGTCTTTTAAAACATAGGTAGAGGAGATTCGGGTAGCCCCGGATACTTAAGCTTTTACATAAATAATCTGTCTTTATATTTTTGGAATGTTAATTACATTTTTTTATATCAAACAGAATGCTTTCTTTAACCTCCCCTTTGTAATTGAAAAACTATTACCTTTTTTAAGGTTTAAAATCAATTTCAGCATAATATTTAGTTTTTATAAACTCAGATTATTTTCAAAACAGTTTTACGTATACATTATACTCTTTTGGCTTAAAATTAAAAAATGGTATAAGTTTTTACATATCAGTTATAGTTTGCTAAATCGTTTATCATAAACTCAAAATAAAGTTTTTTAGAATAAATTTTAGATATTTAGAATCATAAAATATAATAGATTCTAAATTTTTAAGTGATAAATTTGAAGTAGTTAAATTGAACAAATTTTAAGTAATAAAATTTTTGTTAAAACAATCCGAAACCTTCAGAACAATATGCTTTTTTTGCCTGCGAGACTTAACTCAGTCACAATATCCAATTCGGAACGCACCTTTCTTTAACATAATAGATTTTCGAATCTATTGTGTTATGTCATTTAAAGAAGAATTTTATAACTTAAAATTTCTCTATTTTAACTAATTTAAATTTTTAATGTAAAAATTTAGAATCTATGATATTTTACGGTTCCAAATATCTAAAATTTATTTTAAAAAACGTTTTTTTATTTCAATTATAAGGTTTTAATAATAATTAAATAAAAAAATTTTTAAATAAATTTTAGATATATAAAATAATGAAATGTCGCAGATTCTAAATTTTTATATTACGAAGTTGAAATATTTAAATTGCAGAACTTTCAGATATACATTTTTTATTTGAGTAATATTATGACAATAGATTTAGGATCTATTATTAAAGGAAGATGCGTATCGTATTGTTGCTGAATTGAACGAGAGAACAAAAGGACTGCAATATCCTGTGGGTTTATGGTTTTTAACAAAAATTTTATGACTTAAAATTTTTTTTAATGTAACAATTTAAATTTATAATTAAAATATTTATAATCTGTGACATTTCATGATTCTAAATATCTAAAATTTCCTACAAAGTAATATATTTTAGAAATTAAAATTTTTACTTTTCATTATTTTCACGTTTTTGTGAGACTGACTGGCTTAGAATCGTGTAGTCGAGCAAACGACCGATTATTGCAATTATTAACAAGTATAAAAATAAATTACTTTTTGGAAGCATTTTAAAGAATATCTTTTTTTTAAAGAATATTTAATTTTTAAATTATCACTTTGGAACATTCTTTTTTCTGTTTTTACTATTGAAATATATTTGTAAATTCTTTAACTTATTGCAAAATTCATATTAAATAAATTTTATTCATTAATTTCAAAAAAGTGATTATCATTAAACATTAAATTATTTTTATTTTTAAACTTATGAATCTGTCTTTATTAATAATAAATTTGATAAATAAATAATTTAGATTTTATATTTTTTACAAAAAAATAAAGTAAATAATACAATTTTTTGGAGTTAGGTCCCTTTTCGGCGCGCGGCTTTAATTTTACACTTGATTTTGATTATAGCTTTGTAGTGGACTAATTGAACAAAAAGTTTAATTAATTGGCATACACAGTTCTTGAGCTATTAAAATTAAAAATTACAACAGCAAAGGATAATACAAGACAAATAACAATGCGTGGGTCAGAGGCACTCACTGCTACCTGACTTTCTGTCCGTTAAAATGGCTACATTTATATAAGGTTTTGACACAAGCAGAATGTAAAGAAAAAAATAAGAAGGTTGTCATTTTACAATCGGACAAGTATAAAGTAGAAAGAATTATATATTTCTGCAATGTTCACTATTGAATTTGAGTCATTTGTTTTATTATTATAAAAGTCTAAAGCAATATTAATGGGCAATATTTAAATAATATTGAGCTCTATTAACTTAATAGTATCAAATTGCAACAAATTGACACCAAAAAAGTGTATTAAATCAAAAATTGTTCTAAATTTTTTAAATCAACTTGAACCAATTTAGTGTCATTTTGATATTTTCAAGAATAAAATGTAAGGCAATGTTGTTTAACAATGTTTTTAAATATTTCCTCTACAATATTGCGTTAATTTTGTCAACAATTGGTCTCTCAGGACGAAATTATCAATCTTGTGTAATTTTCGCATTGATATTTAATAATGCCAATGCTGCAATGTAATGATGACACAATACTGAGCTTAAATATTGTGCTATTTAAGAAACCAAAAAGAAAACTATTTTAGGTTTTTTGAATAGCAGAATGTCAATATCACAACTCAGAGTTTATCTCAGCTTTAGACTCTTATAATAATAAAACAAATAACTTAAATTAAATAGTATAATACACTGCAGAAATATATAATTATTTTGACTTTATACTTGTCGCATTATAGAATGACAATATTCATTTTTTTTCTTTACATTCTGCTTTTGTTAAAACCTTATATGGGTCACTTCTGAAAGTGATACTTTTATACTTCAGATTTTCAATTAATTTTTTTTAATTATATGATTTTTCTATTAAAATTGCTTGATTTCATACTCAAGAGTAAGATTTTTAGGTTGCGAAAAATTAATAATTAAAAATAATAAAGTTTTTCTCCTTTGAAGAAGATTATTGTTGCTCCATTAGATTAATTTTATTTAATTCCTGAGTTTTTCTATTTAAAATCCACTCTCATATACATAGTTCACGAAATCGAAAATAAAATCACACTGCTTAAACATTAATAATTTGCATATTTTAATGCCAAATATATTCAGTTCGATGAAGACAAAGTTTAAAAATTTTTATCAAAAATAAAAGTGAAGTCTAAAAATTAAAAAATGCACATAATCAAAGAAAAAGTATTGTACTTTCTGACACTATTTTAAAGAAATTTTTGAGAGTTTGAAAAAACCTTAAAAATTTTGTGTTTAAACAACAGTTAAACAAAATAAATGATAATCCCTTAAATTTAGACTGACTTTTTACTTTTGGAATCTATGAAGAACAGTTAATTCGCATTTAAAAAATGGGTTTCAGCAAAGTGTGACTCACTAACAATAAAAAAGGAAAAAAATATTTAAACTTGGCTAAATGGATCAAGTGATAACGATTTAAAAGAATATCAGTGATATTTTCAATGGATAATTAGATATGCTTAATTTACCATTATGAATTTTTATAAAAATGTAAAGCAAAAATATAACTATAAAAGTCATTACTTAAGTTTTTGCTTTTCAATCAATTATATTTAACTAACCTAACGAATTGCAGAAAAAATTTCTAGTACTTCTTATCTATAATTATTTAAGTAAATGATTATTTGACTATTTTACATTCATTAGGGATTATTAAATTAATTACCCAGTCAATTAAAAAATAAATGTGCCTAATACTTAATTTTTAATTCCTTATATTAAAATTAGTTGAAAATAGTTCTTTTCAAGCATTAAACTATGTATAGTATAAACTTTTTTGAATGAAACACTACTTAGATCCATATTAAATTAGGAGATCAACTTATTCTTTTTATAAAGAAGCAATTATTATTTTTACATTTTATTTATCTTCTATGGTTTTTTACGCATAGTTTAAATTCTAATGCGCCTTATTTTAAATATATATAACAATTTACTTAATTCTTAAAATTTTTAAGTTATTTTAGAAGTTTTAAACCAAACAAATAAAATTTGAAAACTGTAAAAAGATGCATGATAATAGTTTTAGGGATCTGTTGTTAGAAAACGGATGAGTATGGAATAGAACTTTGAATTTTGGAGACATCTGTATAACAGCTATAGTTCTCTTCCTTTCTCTTTTTTCATCTCTCTCTTTTAGACCGGACATAGAAGATGTTATATTTCTCTTGAACTTTTTTTATTTAAAATTCTATAGAGTAAAATTTAAAGATGTTTGAAAAAAACTTTGAAAAAAACAAAAATAAAACAAAAAATTTTGTTTTGCAATAATATTATATACACATTAACAAATTTTTTTTTTAATTTTAATTTTATATAGTGTTAAAGGTGAGGAAATGAGTTTTCCAATGATATTTTTTTCAGCTTTGTAACTTCAATAGTTAACAAAATACAACACTTTTTGTAAAGCCTTAAATCGCTGTAGGGTGGGCAAAAGTTATTGAGCGGCACTGTATATAAGTAACGTTTCAACAGCACAATTTTTTACCTGATTTAGATTGCTTGATAGTTATTAATCACCTAACAATGTTAAATAATAACCAAGCGATAACTTCGAGACAGAAGTACTTTTGAATAATCGTAAATACCATTGTGTAATTATAATTCGATTCATATAAAAATGTTTCGTAATATTTTAGGCGCGCGCGGTAGTAGAGGATTGTACCAGTCAGGTTGCAGTGAGCGCCGCTGGGCTACACACTACTACCTGACTGGTATTATCCTTTGCAATCGCGTGACAGGCGAATTCTTTTATCTTTATTATTTATAATGTAAATTAATGTACTAAATGAAATCTTCGAAACTAAGAATTGAAATTAAAATTGTGTATATATTTAAATCAAATGTAATGTAATAATATTTTTTAAAACTTTAATTAATTGCAATTTTAAATAGTAAATAATCATAATTTCTTCTGAAAGTTTTATCCAAGTTTTTATTAATTTGAAAAGAAAAGCTTCTATAAAAACTATTCAATACAATATGTTTTAACATTAATCAAGAATCGAATTTTTTATTTAAACCTCATATTGTGTATAATATAATGTTTTTAAATAAAATATAGGTTTATTAATTTGAAAGTTATTAATATACTTACAGTGTCCGAAAAATTATAACTAAGGATGAATAAAAAATTTCACATTTTTAAAGTAATACAAAAGGTTAGTTTGCTACGAGGTTTATTTATTTATAATTTCAGTCTCGAAAACTGGTTACAAATATAATATTTAAATGTTCTTCATATTTTAACAATTGTTAATTTTTTAATAAAAGGTCGTCAAATTTTTTCTACGCACTTCGATAGTTTGTTAAACTTCAAATCAAGAACCGCACTAAAGTCATAAAAATTTTAAAAGGGTAAGATTTATGGATATATAGAAGCAAAGACCAGTGAATTTTCTTGCTCTTAGTTATAGGAAAAACCAGACATATGTTTAAAATCTTGTAACTATTGGCCAAATTTTTTGAGAAAAAAAATTAGAAAACGCCTATTTTATTTAAAAATACACCCTTTTTCAACTAAATGTACATAAAAGTATCATTCTCTTGGAGTATAGTACAGAAATACTCGCAGTTTAGTTCTTTACTCTGAAATGGTATCTGTTTATAACATATAGAGCTATAGAACATATATTCGAAGAAATGTTCGCGTTAATAAAATTTTCAAAAAGTGAATATTTTGTGTATCCCAAAAATGTTATTACAAAATGTGATTTGCAAAATTGTATAGTGAAAACTAGTGGAGGACGATATATTGGAGAAATTGCTGCCTTTCATGGTAAGTGTTAAAAATATATATATATTTACTGTACAATATTATCCATAAATATATCAACTAAAAAATTACTTAAATTTTAATCATTTTTAACTGATCTTCAGTTAAATTTTAATGATTCAAAAGTGAAAATAGGTTCGCTTTAAATCAGTCAAATTTCACTACTCTATAGTTTCAAAAACCAGTATGTTCACATTTTATTGAAAATATATTATGACTATATCTAAAAATGGTTGTTTATAGAAAATAAAAAACTAATATTAATTAAAAATGGTTTTGTTAAAATACAATATCTTGCAATGACACTAAGAAATTAAATTATTACTGAATATACTTGAAATCTGAATATGTGAGATGTTTACCGTGTAAGAAATTAAGTGCCTACACTACCGTCAATAATTAAGTGGACTTGCTTATATCCTTGATAGTGTAAAAAATGTTATGCGTATAAAAGAAAAAGAATAACAATTTTCTCTATTTCTTTCCCAGAAGGTAATAAAATTATTAATTCATGAAACCTAACACAACAGATTTCGTCAAGTTTTGTCACAGATTATTTTTGCTTAATTGGTAAAATTTTCGAGTTATGAATTTTCGAAATTTTGCACTTTTAATCGTAGACCTATATTCAGTAGCTTATAAGTCCGAAAATATTGAGTTTAGAAAAAAGTTGTCAAAGAACGAAAGTTTAAGTTTTCTTTTAACTTTTAGGAAATGAAAACAAAATTGTTTTTTCATTTTTTATTAGAAAAATAAAAAGATTTTATAAAAAAATTATAATTATAAATATAATTATCGCCGCGAGCGTGCGATCTGTACGAGCAGCTTAATTATTTTTTTAACCTATTAAACTTGTCAGGCCCACTCTGAAACTTTTTGCAAAACCTTCTTATCATTTACAGGTATGTTTTAAAAAAAGAAAATTAAAAATTTATTATACTCAAAGTTAAGAAAAATTAATTTGCTTATAAACTTTTTTTATTTTTTTATTAAAAAATTAAAAAAAATTTTTGTTTTCATTTCCAAAAAGTCGAAAGAAAACTAAAACTTTCGTTCTTTAACAACTTTTTTCTAAACTCAATATTTTCGGACTTATAAGCTACTGAATATAGGTCTACGATTCAAAGTGCGCAAAATTTAGAAAAATTAATAACTCGAAAATTTTGACAATTAAAAAAAAATAAAAAACTACGTGTCTGTTTTTTTCGATACAGAATAGAAAAAAAATATTTTTGGTCGATTTTAAGAGGTCGACTAAAATCTCACGTGGAATTGCCTATATATATATATAAATGTTGATTTTGCATTATTTTCTTGATATTTTGATTTCTCCAAACTTATTAACATTCTTTAACGTTCTTACACTTATTTTGCTCTTTATTTACTGTAAAATTATCAAATTAATGGGTGTCAGTTAATAGCTTAAAATATTCAACTACTTAGATAAATTATTTTTAGATGGTTTATTAGTTATAACACTCTTAGGCCTTAAAATTGTTATCATTAAAAAATAATTTTATTTAATTATTGCTATTAAGAAACCTTATTTTCAGGCATACTATTTAAATATTTAACAAAAATTTTTTAATATTTTGTATTTGTACATTTTTGCACTTTCGTTATCTATATTGACAAAAAATGTTGTCAAGAAAGGACCTTTACAAAATATAAACCTATTTGAAAACTCTCATAGCAGGTCATTCCAAGGCTAAACAGATGTTCAGAATCTTTTAAAATGAATAATATTTACAGCATTTTAAGAAAGTCGCTTCATACATTTTTTTACAGAATTCCTTTAAGCAATTATTATTAATAACTAAAATAATAAAAAAAACTTAAATATGCCATTATTTATTTTGCCAAAATAATATATGAGGCATTTTATTTCTAACCGTTTCAACTGCAAAAAACAATTGCAAAAAGATAGATTTTCTATTAAATTTAATTATATAAAAATTATTATAAAATTGCTTTCCTTGCGATTGTTTTTTGTCGGTGAAACGGTTTAAAATAGAATGTCTTATATATTTTTTGTATCTATTTAAAATTCCATAAATCATATTTTCAATTAATTATATATATATTAAAATTTTTAAAAAATCCAATTATTCATTACTTTATCAATTATTAGTATTATTTATATTATTATCTTGTAAAATTTTAATAAAACTGGTTGAAACAATTTAATTATTTTTATATTAAAATATAAAATTAATTCTTAACAATTAAAAAATTAAAATATTTTTAAAACAATATTTTAACAATTTTTCGAAATAAATAAATTATATTATAATAATATATAATAAAATAATGAAGTCGTATAAAGAATTATACATTGTAAATCTGATAATTTGTAAGTAGTTTTCTAAATTGTGCGATTCCAGCTTCTCAAATTATAATCAAATTCGCACTATTTCATTAGTAGAAAACTACTGATTCATGTTTAGAAAAGACTGAAAATAAAAAGTACTGAAAATTTAAAATTCATGCGAAGAAATAAATTTTACATAAATTTAAATATTGCCAGTAGAACATAATGCATAAACAAACATAATTATTTTAAAAAGTTGAAAGACATTCCTTATAAAATACAATTACTTTCAAAACTTTTATTAAATTTCTACAAGGAATTCAATTATTTAAAAAAATTATAATAACATCCTGGAAATTATTCAATTATTTACAACAAATTTCCACAAAATTCAATAATCAAAATTTTAATTACAACTATTAACAAATACGAATATTTTAATTTCCACAAAATTCAATAATCAAAATTTTAATTACAACTATTAACAAATACGAATATTTTAAAAACTTGAATTTAATTCTTCGCACAACTTAAATATTTTTGCAATTTTCAAAGTAAATTATTTTTAATATATTATTATCAAAAAACTTAAAACAATCCTTCGTTTAAGAATTTAATTATTTACAAAAACTTTAATCGAAGTGATTTAATAAATTTTAGTTTTATTATTAATTTTTTCCCCAAATATTAGAAAAATTAATTATTTTTAAAAATAAAGGAAATTTTTCCAAAGAATTTAATTACATTTAATGATTTTAAAAAATATAATGATCAAAAAATGTCTAATTACAATTATTAAAAAAATTTAAGACAAATCTTAAAAACATAAAATTATTTTTAAAAAATTATCAAATTTTCCAAAAGAGTTATATTATTTTTAAAGATAGTAACAACATTCTGCAAAAGAATTCAATGATTTTTAATAGTCGTAATAAAATTATTCGGCAAAAATTCAATTACTTTCAATATATTAATTTTTAAACTAAAAGTATTTAAAACTTTTGGAAACAAAAAAGCAAACAATTGAAGGCTTGAATGTAATATGTTTCGTTGAGCGCGGTTACAATGGGTAATAGTCAGGTAGCAGTGAACGGCCAAGAGGTGGTCACTGCTACCTGACTGGTACTATCCATAGAAACTGTACTAACCGGAGTACGATTTTTAATACAAAAGAAGGTATTTCAAAAAATAAACTTATAATTCTTACATGATGCTTATTATTAACTGTTAAAATTTTCTCGTCATTTTTTAAAAGTCTCTATGATAAGGGTTTCTATTGGAGTAGTCGTTAATAGCAAAAATTTGAAATCTCTTTTCTTCTACCTTTTAATTCGGTTTAAAGTATGAAAGAAACTAATTTGTTAATAAAGCTTTATCACATTTACTTATTTTACAGATAATTCTGAACTGCTTAGAAATATAGGGAGCCAGTTAAATAAAGGACTTCCTTCAATTCGACTTACAAAATGCAATAAGAAAATCGTGACACCTATTTTACATAAGGTATATAATTTTTATTTTAGAAAACTGTGCACATGCTTACATACAAAATTTACTCTATTGCAAATTTTTAGGAGACTCTTTATAGCAACATTTTTAATAATTTGTCACAAAACCTATATAGCATAACGTTAGAAATTAATATTGTATGGCAACCTTTCCTTAATATTGATTACGTCCGCAATGTTGCCAGAGGGAGGATATAATCAGTTTTGTGTCAATGTTAACACAGCATGGAACTCAGATTGCAAGTTTCCAGCAATTTTGATAAAATTTTTCAAAAATGTTTTAAAAATAATTTTAGTTCTTAAATTTAAAGATTTTGTTGCCTTCTGTTTTTAGTATTTACACATTTCTTTTTCCATTTAGAAATTTAGCATTAATAACAAATTTTTAGAAGCAAATTACAGTTGACTAAATATAAGGGTTCGACGATCATCAAACAAAAAACCGTATATACAAAAGAAAACCTGGTAAATTTAACTATTCTTTTTTACTATTTCTTGTATTTTCAAGAGTTGTAACAGGGGGTCTATTTTGCAATTTCACTTCACCCTACTTTAACGTCACATCATCTTACTTTCACTTCACATTCATTTCACCTTGCTTACATTTAACATCCACTTTAATTTTACTTCATCTTATTTTCGCTTCACCTTACTAACACATCGCTGTCACATCACCTCACTTTCATAAAACTTTATTTTTACTTTCACATAAATTTCATTTATTCTTCAATTCACCATACTTTCACTTAACTTTACTTTCATATTTTGTGACAGTAAAGTAAAATGTTAAGTGAAAATGAGGTTATGTGAAAGTAAAGTGAAGTGTTGTGAAAGAGAGGTGAATGTGAAGCGAAATTACAGAATAAAAAGAAGTTTAAAAGTATATTTTCATGACATCCAAATGTGTGTAATGCGCTGAAATCACTGTCCGTTTGTCCTGTCGGAAGGCCAAGTAGACAGATAACTGTGATTCCTTTTTCCTAAATACCGAAACTGAGAACATTATTTTTTCAAGTTACACGGAATAAAATTTAGTCAATTAGCTGTCATGATTCTTCTAAAACACCAGAACAAGTATTTTCCTTCCGACTAGCACGTCTGAGGTCCATTTTTTAGACAGTAGATTTACTTTTTCTGCGCAAACGCTGATCCGTGAACTAGGGAAACAGCTATCGGTATAACGGTTAAACAGAAAAAGTAAGTCGACTGTTTAGAAAAAAGACGTCAGACGTGGTGGTCAAAACGGAAAACACTTGTTCCGGAAGCAATACATTTGTTGTTCAAATTTTATTCCGTGTACAAAATTACAATAAATAACAAGTTATATATGTAAAAGCAGTATAAACAAAAATGTTTTCTACTGCACAAAATATTGAAAATTAAAAAAGACCCTTTTACTATTTTGACATTTTCTTTAAATTTATAAAAACTAATGTTATTGCTTTATTTAGAAATAACTTAACATTAAATATTTGTTCACAAAACGCATAAATATATTTATCTTTCTAAAAGCACTCTCAACTCACTAATGCAACTTTTTGTGCTCTCATCTGAACTAGTAATTTTCAAAGTTAAAAAAAATGTATTAAAATACATTTTTTTAGAATTTTTCATTAAAAATAAAAATTAATATAAATTAAAGTTTTATTATAGATATTTCATAGTCTATTATCTGTCAAATAAAGTTTTATTTTCATATTTTTAACGAAATTCGTAGTAAATGGGGCAACATAGTAATAAACACAATCACCCTACTGCTGCTAATTGACGAACAGAAAATGGGAAAATATTTAAAGCCTGCTAGGGGTGATCTAAGGTTCAAGACCGTATTTATTTAAAAACAATTTTTTTACTGAAATAACTACGGTTTCGATTTACCCCATCTGACCCTATAATGAAATAATTTTATTCAGTGAATTCTGAATATTATTAACTAAATATTATTCAGTCACTCAAAGAATGAAGAGAATGTGATTTCAAATCACTCGACAATACTGTAGTAGTTAAAACTGTAATGTTGAAAAAAATTATTTTCGGAATTTTTGTAGTAAAAGTATCCACTTTTTTAATAGTCACAAAAACATAAACTTACTATTTTCACTTAACAAAAACTGTCTTTTGCATAGAAATCTTTCCTGTAAAGGTTGTTGTAAGTTTACAGTAAAAGTTTTTTCCAAGCTTAATACACAAGCTTGGAGAAAACTTTTAATGTAAGCCTACAACAACCTTTTCAGGAAAGATTTCTATGCAAAAGACAGTTTTCTGTATATGACAAGCTTTCACAAATCTTGTGCTGCAATTTGGACAGGATTGCAATGCGATGTTTCCGTTAGATTTCGTAAGTTTTACGATACCTGTACATAAATTTTTTTATTTCATATTTCGTTCAGACGCACAATTAAATCCGTTAGCAAATAATTTGTTGTAACTTTGTCCCATAATCATTGTTGACGTATTGTTATTGCCATGCAATATTGTCACAATATTAAGTTTAAATTTTGTGCTATTTATAATTTTTACTAAGAATCTGTTTGTTGTACAGGATATAACACTAAGTTAAACTAGAAATCAACATATATTTAAATATAAACATTAATTAAATAAACTTTTTTTAGGATCAGAAAGAAGACTGCTTTTCAAACTTGAATACATCATGTGAGGAAAAAACAAATGTTATTTTCTCCCAAAATACAGATTGTTATAAAGAAAAAATAAATAATGGCATGGATAAAATTAATGAAAATAGAGAAGCTTCTGTTTCTCCGATTTTAAATGATAATCTACAACTTATCTTCGATGGTCATTGCAATGTTATAAACGTTGTTGATAATGAATACATTTCAGAGGAAAATTATAAGTTTGTTGACGGAAACGAGCTCACAGATAAATCAGTTTTACAGAATTCAAGGGCTACAATTACAGACCTCTTAACAATTGCAAACACACAAGATCATCAAATAGAAGATGATTTAGATTTATTTCAATATGATGATGTTGAAACAGTCAGAAATTTAGAACAATCGTTTCGAGACATAAATGATTTGAATTTTTCTATTTCACCACCAGAATTGAAAGATTCAGATTTTTTAGATGATTCAAATTGCAGTAAGTAAATTTGTAAGATATTTTTATCTAATTTATTAAATTAAATAGAAAAAAAGTTGACATCAATAATCAAAACACTAATAATACTACTATTGTTTACAGGGTTGGATATTAAAGATACTACATATGTACCAAACGAGTCAAATGACGATAATTCTAAAACAGATGTTGAGAACGATAAAACATCTGATGTTGAAGTGTCTTTTAACCTTAATATATCTAGTTCGACAAATTTACCAGGCACAAGTGCACCAGATGATGGTGAATTAATGGTTGAAAAGTCAAGGGGACCTAAAGGCTCAGGGAAATTAAATTTTTGTTATTACTGTAAAAGTTTTCAATCGCAGATAGCTCGGCATTTGGAAAATAAACATAAGGAGGAAAAAGAAGTAAAGGAATTTGTAGCAGTAACGAAGAAAAACCCACTGCGCAGAAAATTAATAGGTGGAATTAGGCTGAAAGGAAATTTTTTACATAACTCTGATTCAGAATTTAATACAGGCAAAATGTTAACAGCTAGACGTCCGAAAAGTGAAAACAGGCTTGGAAGAGATTATGTGCATTGTGTAAAATGTAAAATTTGTGTTTCTAGGTTGAGTGCACGAAAGCACATCAGAAAATGCACTGGAAATAATTTTGCTAAAAACAAAAACATTTTTATAATGGGTCGTAAGATTGTCGGTAATATCCATTCAACAGCATCTACAAAATTAAGACAAATTATATTTCCAGTTCTCCGGGATGATGATATTGTGCGAGGTATGCGATATGACTGGCTTGTGATTGCATACGGAAATAGAATGTGTTTAAAATATACATTAGAACATCAACATAATATGATACGTGCTCGCTTAAGACTTGTCGGTCGTTTGCTGTTTGCCGTAAAAGAAGAAAATCCGAAAATAAATGATTTAGCATCTATTTTCCAACCAGAGCATTGCGACGACGTTATAAAAGCTATAAAATGTGTATCGGGATATGATGAAATATCAGGAACATTTCGAACTCCAGCTGTTGCGCTAGGTTTTGGAACACTGATAAAATGCATTGGCATGATTCTGAGAAATCATTATATTAAGAGTGTAGATTTTCCAAATGCTGAGGCGAAAAGACTAAAATTGGAAGAACATGATTATTTTACATGTTCCTTTGAAAATGACGTCCCAATAACAATTAATAAACCAGCAATGGAAAGCCTGCAAAGTATAAAAAGAAACAAAAGAGTTAATCTTCCTTCAACACAAGACATTAAAAAGTTAGACGATTTTCTTCAAACAAAAATGAAAGACGTTTACGAGAAACTAAAAGCAGATTTTGTACTATGTCGATCAATTAATTATGAATCTTGGATATTGTTAAGTAGTCTTGTCTTGATTTCAGTACAAGTTTTTAATCGACGAAGATCAGGAGAGATGCAACGGATGAAGATTTGTGATTATCGAGCATATAAGAAAATAGATGTAAAAACAAATCCAGAAGCATTTTCTTTGCTGGCTGAAGAGCATCAGGAAATTGCTAAAACTTATGCTCATCTAATAATTCGCGGAAAGCTGGGTAAAAATGTACCTGTCTTATTAAATATGGAACAAGTGAAATATATTGAATTTCTTTTAAGCTTAAGAAAAGTTGTTGGCATTCCGGATACTAATCCTTATGTTTTTGGGACTAAAGATACACGACCAGGTGAATTTAATTGTTTAGATGCATGTAAATGGATGCGTGAGTTTTCAAACCAATGTGGTGCCGAAAATCCATTCAGTTTAAGAGGCACAGAATTAAGAAAACATGTTGCTACAATGGGTACCATTCTTAATCTGGATGAGCAAAAAGTATCAGAATTAGCCAAATTCATGGGGCATAGAAAAGATATTCACAAGGAAATCTATAGACAACCTATTGAAAGCCAAGAAATTTTAACCATGTCTGAAGTACTTGAAGCAGCGCGAGGTGGAAGAAAAGGGGTTGACGATCCTCAGGCTTACAAAAATTTAAATATGTTTAACAATGTTATTAACGACACGAATGAAACTATTGATTTCAATATTGAAAATTTATCAATTGATCTTGATCATTCATATGACGTAATTACTGAAGGAAATAGTAAAACAGTCAACCAAATAGTTAATTGTGAGTGTACATATTTTTAAGTTATAATTTATTGTAGAAAATTTTAAGAATTTTTAAAATTTATAAATTTTCAAGGCTCGGATTGTGCGACTTTTCGATTTTTTTTTACTTTTATAACTAAATGTGACTTTTTTCGACTTTTTTGTGAAAAGATGCGACTAATCAACTTTTTCAAGATTTTTTTTAGTAAAATGCGACTGAAATTTTTAAAATTTTCAGAAAAATAAAGTTAAAGAAAAAGTTTTAGTAAAAAAATGTTCTGTTAAGTTTATTTCAAGATTTCTTTCAAATTTTTTAAAAAACATCAATAAGTTCTTCTTTAAATAAATATTTAATTATTATTTTTCCATAAGAATTAAAATTCTTCAAAAGATTTAAATTCAAACCTTTTTGAAATTAAACTACTTATAAAAAAATTGTTATAAAACATAAATAATCATTATTTTATATTATAAGATTTTATGAAACAATGAATATGAAAATAATTGAATTTCTAGAATGGATTTTTTTATTATAAAGATAGTTAAAATTTTGACAATAATTTTATTGAAATTTTTTGAAAATAATTAAATTTCAGAGAAGAATTTTATTATTTATAAGGATAATTGAATTTTTTTAACAAATTTATTTTAAAAATGTTTAAAAGTAATTGAATTTTGAAGTTGAATCTTGATATTTATAAAGAAAATTGATATTTTGAGAATTTAAAAACAAATTTTGAATATAATTGAAATTCTGCGGAGAATTTATTACTTTTGAAAATAATTGAATTTCCATGATGAATTTTATTATTTATAAAAATTTGACGAGAAATTAAAAAATTTTTTGGAATGTAATTTTATTAAATATTATTCCAGATTGTTTAATGGTAAAGTATGTGTTGGAGAGAAGTGTGATTTTTTTACAATTTTGACAATTTCGTGGTTTCTTTTTGGCGTTTTTTTCCTAAAATTTCATTCGACTTTTTTCCTACTTTTTAGGAAATTTTATGCGACTTTTCGTGACTTTTGTTGTGAATTTATGCGACTAAGGCAACTTTTTTTTGAGTCTTAAAGACAATCCGAGCCCTGAATTTTAGTAAGATAAATTATTTAATATAACTTAATATAAATTTAATACAACTTTTTAACAATTTATCTGTTACCTACATTTTAAATATTATTACTTATGTAATCCATTTTTACTTCTAGCATCACAGACCAACAATTTAAAAACTTTTTCGAATAGGCAAAAAATGCGCTATGTAAAAAATCAAGATGAAAACCAAACACGTAAGTCTCTTAATATATATTTTTTAACTGTAATACTACGAAAATGTCAAGTTTTTCATTTTTACTAATACTCAACTAAGAGCTTCATACAGTCGACTTTAATAAAAAAATTAATTTTATTTTCAGAAAAACCTAAGAAGCCGATAAAACGTAAACATTGGTCGGATGCTGAAAAAGGACAAATAATGTATCTGTACAGCAGCTACATAAAAGAAAAAACCTTTCCAAGTTTTAAAATTATTCAAAAAGATATAGATACATATTCAGTTTTACAAAATAGGACAAAACAACAGATCAAGGCGTTTCTAAGCAATATACAATGTGGAAAAACAAAATTATAAGATTATAAATTAATTGTTAAGGAGGAATGGGACATAGAATATGCCAAAAAGTTAATGACGTTTAGAAAAAATTTCTATTTTGAAATTAATTCTATGTAGAAAAGTTTAAATATCAAGAAACAAAGATGGTAACTAATAATGACTAAGAAACATTAATTATATTAAAATAATATTGTTTTTAAAAGATATTAACACTTTTTCTCAGTACGAAACAAAACATTTAGAAGTGATTGTACTAAGATGTAACCTAAGTAAATGAAAAATATGAAAAAATAAGTTCGAATCAATTAGTCAATGTGATGCACATACACTTGAAAAATATTTCATTCGTAAAATTATAGCACATAATGAGGTATTACAATTTTTTATAATTGTAATTATTTATTTATAAATGATTTTAATGACTGCGACCTGTTGTAATTATTTTGCGTTTTGTGATAATAAATATTTTTGATAACTTAGTTCAATTAGACACTTTATTTCATAGAATATAAAAATAGGTGTGAATTATGCCATATTGAGTGTTTTTATGGTTTCTTGAAAGAAAATTTCTTGAAAGTTCAAGCTAAACTAAAATTTTCTTTTGTTTACAACTTTTTGTTAAACTCAATACTTCAAAATTTATAAGCTTTTGGCAGTAGGTCAACTTTTAAAAATCCAAAATTTTAAAAATTCATTACTCGAAAATTTTGTCAATTATGAAAAAATATACGTATTTAATATTCTTCTATCCAGAACAAGAAACAAATAGTTTAACCGATTTTAAAATGTCATAGAAAATTTTCACGTGGAAATATCCATATGTAACTACTCATCCAGAAATAATGTATCTCAGTTGGTGAACAGCTCTAAAATAGACAGTATGGATAAAAATTAATAAAAAATGAAAACATTTACATTTGAATGTGTTATTTGATTCCTAAAAATATATCTAATAGTTTTTAAAATATAGAAAAGAATAAATAATAGGTACCAATCACTGCATTACCACATATGTACGTGGACCCCCACGTGAAAAGGGCTCATTTTTTCTGTTCTTTGCACAAGTATTCTGTATTTTAAAAATGGAGGGAAACCATTTTTTAATCTGTTGGTTATTCATCTTCAAGGTGCCCTGGACTGAAAACAATTCTAATATGAATAACATCTAAGAAAAGACAGAGACATTAATAGTAGAATCTTTTTTCCCTAGTAGTAGAAGTAAAAAATTTCGATATTTTGTCAAATTACACAGGCACACAAAGAAACAGTTTTTTGGCCGAAACAATACAATAGTATATTCGCATGTATTTTGGCCCGCTGAATCCGAAACCGAAGTCATAATTGCCAAATTGGTTCTTTTTAGGGTTCCGTACACCTTCGGTTTACCGACGCAACCCTATTGGTGAGACTCTTGTGTCCGTAGCCAAATCGTGTCCCCCCTAGCGGCTAAACTATTTGACCTAGAGAGCTCAAATTTGGTACAGATACGTATTTTCACATGTAGATTACAGGAAAATATAGAGAATGCGATTGGAGGTGATGGCCATAGCGTTGTCAAGGAAATAACAAGATTTTTGGCCAAAAATGCACAAAAAGTGACCATTCCCCCCCTTAACTTCTAAACTATTCAACATAGAATACACAAAATACATGGGAATATACTATTGTAGTGTCTCGGCCAAAAAATTTTTTTTGTGTGCCTGTGTTATTTATAATAGAGACTGTTAAATTTTTTTTTAATATGTTTAATGTCTATTCTTTGTCTTCATGTGACAGAATAAAATTGTTCTTAATGATTAACCTTGTAAAAAATGGTTTATTATTAAAAAACCGTCCTTTTTAGAAAAAGTCCCATTTTGTAAATTTTTGGTATTTTCAAAATTAAGAAATGTGGGTGGTTTAAAACATTTTAAACCTTTTGCTATCTAATCTTTAGGGAATCCTGGACTGTAACAAACTCATTTGAATAACTTCCATGAAAGGCAGATATATTTATGTTAATGGTCTTTTTATTCGCAGTGGTCAAAGTGAAAATTTCGATATTTCGTTAAATTATTTTTGATAAAGGCTGTTAAAATTTTTTTAATAAGTTTAATATCCATATAGATAAGCCCATTAGTGCTGAAATGGGCCCTTTTCATGTGGACGTTGACATATATTGTTAATATGTAATAAATTCGTTGTATCAGAAGAATATTAAATTAAAGAATTAAAATAGTATATTATCATATTTTTATAATTACTTTTTAAAACACTTATGAATTATATATAAGTATGATCGAATTTAAATTTAACATGAATCAAATTTATACTTAATAAGATATCAATATTTTAAACAAAACCATTATAAATACGTTATTTATACGTTTTCAAACAATAACGAAACCTTAAAGAACTAAATTAATTTTTGTCGTGGAAGTGCACAATGCTTTTGGAAATTTATGGAATGAAAATTTCCATTATAAATTACCAGGTGGCAGTTCCACGACTGTCATGGATGTGAACGATAGACAGCTTTCCCTTCCACGACTGGCATGGATGTGGACAAATGTCGTGGAAGTGATCGATTCACTGTAAAATTGTCGTGGAAGAGCTCGATTCATATATATATATATATATATATATATATATATATATATAGGCCTGTATTCGACCCTAAGAAGGATTACGAACCCTTAAACAATAGCCTTTGTAAGAGGGATTACCTCGGATAACCCAGGTAATATTTTCTTTCTTCCTTCATCGGAAGGGAAACTATAGATAAAAGTCTATTATATGTATATATATAATATATATAGTAATAGAAACTCCATAGGTAACGGTCTCGATAACGTCTGGGTAACGGCGCCGGTAACGGTCTCTCTGGTAACGGCTACCTTTCTTTCTTTCTCTAAAGGCAATGTCAATAAGAATGTCTCTCTTTACCTAATTTGCATATTTACTCGTTTCATTTTAAGGATACCACGACGACCATCCCAACACATTACCGAACAAAATATAAGGGCTCGCGACGAATTAATCAGGCGTAACGAAAATCTCCCTACTCGAGAACTTGTCGGATTATCGATAGGAGTAGGACCATCCAACCCTCGATTTAACACAAATTCTTCCGAATTCATCTCACATGATAGATTTATGCGAGAGTCGGAACGCGATAACAGACGAAATTGTTTGGCCGAAGAACGAGACCAGGTTCACGAGTATTTCCTCCAAAGAAACCATGCTTACGAAAAT